>CM076244.1:7618414-7638414 GCA_038380765.1 Odontothrips loti | reverse complement strand
TGCTGCCCTCGCCTCCAGGCCTCCGCCGATGACCAGCCTACTGCTGCTGGCGAACCTTGCCGACCCGAGCAGACGCCGCGACGGGCTTTATGGACGGACCCATATGGTGTGGTAGCCGCCGCATATCGCTGTCAGATCTCCACCGTCTCCGCGCGCGTGGTGTGCGTGCCTGTGTGCGTGGGTGCATGTGTGTGTGTGTGCGTGTGTGGGTGCACGTGTGTGGGTGGGTGTGTTTCGGCGCTGCCCGCACTCACGCTTGCAAACTATCCTCTCCCCGCGCCGCTTCAATTAAATAAACAATGCCGAAACGCGTTGGCCCCGCCAGTACCATTCCGCTCACCCGGCCCTATCCTCTTTTCTATCGCCTCCCACTTTCTTTCTCGCCCCGTTTCCTTTGCCCACATCCTCGCCCGCTGCTCCCATGCGCCCCGTCTTTCACGGTGGGCTCTAAGAACAAAAACTCGATTCGAGTCGATCCAAACAAATTTAACGGCGCCCAGCCGCGGGACGGGACGGGAGCCCCGATAACAGAACTGGTCCCGCCTGCCGACTGCCGACTGCTGACTGCCGATGCTGCCTGTTTGGGTGTTTGAGTGGGAATCGGGAGCGCCACATCTCTGGGCCGGGCTGCCGGAGGCTGCCGGAGGGAAAGCGGGTAGCATTCCGGCGCTTTCCTCATTCCACGAGGGATGAAAACGATTAATTGACGAATTACGTGGCACTTAATTACATAGCAATGCCGCCTGCTGCGTTCTGGACGCGAAGGGCGCGGGGAGCCGGCGGAGCCAGCGGGGCCAGGGCAGGCGGACGAGAGCGCCCCGGAGCGGACTCGAACCGGGGACTGACTGCCGGCGCGCAGTGCGCGCCGAAATTGCAAGGGGAGGCGGGAGTAAAGAAAGGGAGAGGCCACACGGCGCAAAGACAAACGCAAGACGCTAGGAGAGCTTAAATGACGCCGTGAATAATGTAATGAACGGTCCAGCGGAGGAGACCGGAGACCGTAGGAGACACAGACACAGACCGGACCGGACAGGGCCGGGCAGCGCAGTGGGCGGGGGTCAGCGGAGCGGGGCCGAGAGGGCAGCGCCGAACTTTGAAGGACGTCCGCCGCGCGGACATCAGGTGGACCCTCGCCGCCACCGCCACCGCCGCCCAGGCCCGTCGTTTTTTTTTATTATTTATTGTTTTTTTTTTTTTTGGCGAGCAGCCGTCATGTTGCATTCCAGGCGTTCTCTCTGCTGACGCGACGCGGCGTTCCCGTATCATTCCGCGCTGGAGGTATAGCTGGGCGGCTCTGGAATGAGGGCCGGTGCCTCCGGTGCCCCCGCAGCCCCTCCCGCCCCCCACAGCCCCTCCCGCCCCCCGCAGGCCCCCGCCAAGGACGCCGCACACGTCCCTTCCTATGAATGAAGCAGTCCGGATTTTTGTCGCATTGTGGTTCTGGACGTGAGTTGCGTCCGCGAGAGGGCCGGCCGGGGACGATAATCGCGCGGCCATACTGCGGAGAGAGAGAGAGAGAGAGAGAGAGAGAGAGAGAGAGAGAGAGAGAGAGAGAGAGAGAGAGAAAGAAAAGTGGAGCGGGAAGAGACAAGAAAGGGACGACGACGACGACGGGGGAATGGAGTCCAGGGCGGCCAGCATTGAGGTGAATGACGGCGGGGCTGTGTGTGACGTCAGCAGGGAGAGGGCCAGGCAGTAGCCCAGCATCCCGATGGAGGGCCAGAGGGCCAGCAGCCCGGCCCAGCCCGTCACTCGTCACTCACCCTATGGTCACTCGACCTAACCGAACTGGACAGGGTCGAGCGTGGCGTGGCGGGGGCCGGCCTTCGCCGGACCGAGCCGGACGACGGAGATGAAAATTCGGACATTCGTATTCCGAAGTGACTGCCGAGTTTGGCCCCAAAGAGAAGCGGGCGAGCGAGTGAGCTGGTCGGAGCGGCGGCGGGCCCTGCGCCCTGCGGCCCACGGACCCCGGACCCCGGCCCGGACCCCGGACCCCGGCATGGGACCGCCCAGCCAGAAACAGACTCCGGAGAACGTTTTTCTCACGGCTGTATTGCCGGACCGACGCCATCACTGGCCGCCGCGAGTTATGGTATGGGCCCGAGCCGAGCTGAGCCGAGCCGAGCCGCGCTGGCCCGGCCCCCGGGCCGCCGCAGCCGCCTTATAGCGACCATGCCCGTCAAATCAGAAACGCCGGCCCGTGTTTCTGAAATGAAAACGCCGAACTGTTTTAAGCCTCTTTTGTCAGCGAAGTGTCGCCATCGTCCGGCTGTCCGGCGGAGGCGAGAGGCCGCATGGGTCCGAGGGTCCGAGGCCGCGGCCCTGCGCACAGATGGCGCCTGCCGGGTAGGCAACCCCGACTTGTTCGCGCACGCGTGTCGTGCGGGCTGGCCTACCCTCGCGGGCGCTGAGGCGTGCAGACGACGCCCGGCAGCGGCAGCGGGACGAGTGCGGCGCGCCGACCTGCTCAGATGGGTTTTTAATTACGGCAGCGTTCGCACACCACGACGACGACGCGACGCCGTCCGGCGGTTAGTCGTGGTGTTCTCAATATGGCGGGCAAGGGTCTTGCTCAGAAATCTTCTGTCTCTCTCTTCTCATAAGGCCGGCATGAGTGTGACAGAGACAGAAGATGATCCAGCCCGGTGTGTGCAGTTTCTGGTACTGCGCTGCTGTTTGGGGACGCAGACGAGTCGCCGTGTGTTTCCCCGAAGCGGCGACAGAGGATGGGTGAATACTGTGAATACGTACTCGGTTCAGGCGGTGCCCCCGCGGGCCCCCGCGGCCCCCCGCGCCCCCTCGGAACGTCATATCGCATCGTATTAGTATTCCAGAAAGATGGCTCCCGTCGCCAGCAGATGCTCACGCGCATTAATGAAAGAACTGAAAAAAAGAAAAAGAGTGTCCTGTTGTTTGTAAGTGAGAGAGAGCTCTGATGATGGATAGAGACACCAGCGGAAGGCTGCCAGTGCTGTTTGGCGCTGGCCGTTGTATCGGATTGGGCGCCGAGTGGAGCGTGATATTATTTGGCCTGTTGTCCGCGACATCTCTCTCACTCTCCATCTCTTCCTCGCTCGCTCTGACCCTTCCCCCCATGTTCGTGTGCTCTGTCCTTCTCACTCCGCACCGGTCGGCGAGGTCCCAGTTTCCATGTCTAGCTGTCGGCTGGGCACAATAATTCTACTTGTGTCTATCATTTTGTGGACTCTTTACGTCCAGTCGCTGTCGACGGATATGTGTGAGAGGGACAGAGAGGACGCAGGTCGCCGTCCCCTATCTTTCTCCCTCCCTCCCGGTCCGCAGTGGGATTCCTAGCGCGCCCGAGATGCCCGTTTTCGGGACGGCGCAGGATTTCTGCGGGACAAATTAGGCTCTGTTACGATTTGTCATGAGCTGAGCCGAGCCGAGCCGAGGCGCGCGTGTCCGCATGGGGCCATCTGGCCGGGCCGCCAGCGACACTGCCCGCGCCCAATGTCTGATCTGATCCGGCTGCCGACTGATCGCTGAGATCCGCGGTGAATGTCTGTGGGATTTGTGCCTCTTGCCACGGAGCCGTGCGTTGCGCCCTGCCCGGCACGGCCCGGCACGGCCCGGCCCGGCACGGCCCGGCACGGCCCGGCACGGCCCACCCGGCCCGCCTATGCTTGCCCGGCCTGGCACGGCACGGCTCGTACTTCTGTCTCACGGCGGAATCCCTCGCTTCTTCTATTTTTCCACCCCTTCTCTTATTCAATTTACTTTGGGTGTGTTTGTTTTAGGAAGCCAGCTCCACCCCCTTTTCCTTTCTCCCTCCCTCCCTCCCTCCCTCTCTCTCTCTCTCTCTCTCTCTCTCTCTCTCTCTCTCTCTCTCTCTCTCTCTCTCTCTCTCTCTCTTTCCGGCATGCCCTATCCTCCATCCTTCTCTCTCTCTTTCCCTCCCTCTCTGCCCCGCAGTGTCCCGAAAACCCCGGCGGCGGAGTTGTGTAGCATCGCGCGCCGGCAAAACATACCCTTCTGCTAAGGCCGGGGGGTTGCCTGCCCCTTCCCCACTACCCTCAGAAGCCCCCCCCCCTCCTACCCCCTTTTCCCTCCGCATTATTGATGCCCGCGGGCCGCCGGTCCATTTGTATCTCCGTTCTTGCGGCCGTACCTCGTTAATATGAGCCTTGGAAATGACCCAATTTTATCACCGGCTTCTCCCGGCTGTCTCACCGAGTGCCGCGCCGCAGAGCGAAGCGGAGGCCGGAGGGCCGAGGATCGGGCCGGCACCGGCCTCCACATAAACTACGTGACGCTGTCCGGGCCCCCGGGCCCCCGGGCCCCCCGGGCCTCCGGCAGTTGCAAAACCATTCCGGTCGATATTACCCTTGCGGCCTCTGCGCCAGCGCGACGAATTTCCCACTCGGAACGAAAAGCTCCGCGACGGCCAAGAGCCAACAGCCCTCCAGTCGAACCTCGAAATGTGTGAGTAATTAATGAACGCTCCCCGAGGCGCCCGGTGGCGGCCCATGGCGGCCCGTGGAGGCCCGTGGAGGCCCGTAGAGGCCCCGGCAGGTCGGGGGATCAATATCGGCCCGCGTGGAGCTGTCTGTCGGAGGGCACGGGGCGGCACGCCGTGGCAGGCGGAGGCCGCGCCCGTGGCACAGCGACATGGTCCGGCCGGCCTCGGCCTGCTGTCGGCTGGCAGAGCGAGCTTTTCGCGTCTGGAACGGATATTTGTTGCACTGCCGAACTAGATCGGAAGCGATACACCACACCGTTGCTTTCCCTGTCTGCAGCACGACCTGTCGGCAGATGTGTTTGGCCCCCTCCCCTCCCGGACTCGGATCCTCGGAAGCCTGGCCGAGGCCCTGCCAAGGCCCGGCCCCTTGTGAAGCGGAGCGGAGGGATGGCGTCGGAACACTTGCTAGTTGGACACGTGAACGGAACAGCTCCCAAGGGCCCGGTCCCTAGCAGCTCTGCCCGCTCCGCCCGCTCCGCCATCACGGCACCCATGTAGGAGGCCATGAATATGCATGCTGGTGTCGTGTGGTCAGGGCGGTGCGGGGCGGCGTGGGACGACAGCCCGCCAGCACCCCGTCGGCCTCCGGCCCGCAGAAGGGAGGGGCCGGGGGCCGGGTGCCCCGCTGTCACGGCCTTGGTCACACTTTCCTTCGTCTCGATTGACCCAAGCCCGCGCCGACCACAGCCTGCTCCAGCACCACCCTCCCACACTCTGCGAACGCTCCCCTGACGGACACCCTCGCCTCTGCTGCCGTGGTCACCGCGGCCCCGGATCCGGTTACGGGCCGCGCGCGTGCCTGGCGCGTGCCTCGCACGTGCCGCCGTGGTCACGTGACGCGCGATCCATGTGACCCTGCCGTCGATACCCCCCGCAGAGCGAGCTGCCCTGCCGTGCCCTGCCGTGCCCTGCCGTGCAGCTGACCGTTTCCTTTCTCTCCCGTCCTCTGATGTTCGCCGTCTCCCTCCCTCCTCCCTGCCGACCGTGCGGGCGACAGCGACAGAGAAGCGAGGCGGCCGGGGCGGGTCTGGCCGGGCCGGGCGCAGGCAGGCGGCTCGTTGTCATTCAAATTCTACAAATTGATTGCAAATGGGACGAGTCCTGGAGCTCCGGCAGCAGGCTCCGGCAGCAGGCTCCGGCAGCAGGCTCCGGCAGCAGGGCTCCGGCAGCAGGGCTCCGGCAGCAGGCTCCGGCAGCAGGGCTCCGGCAGCAGGGCTCCGGCAGCAGGCTCCGGCAGCAGGCTCCGGCAGCAGGCTCCGGCAGCAGGCTCCGGCAGCAGGGCTCCGGCAGCAGGCTCCGGCAGCAGGGCTCCGGCAGCAGGGCTCCGGCAGCAGGCTCCGGCAGCAGGGCTCCGGCAGCAGGGCTCCGGCAGCAGGGCTCCGGCAGCAGGCTCCCGGCACCGCCTGCTCACATGGCTGCCCCCGTGCTCAAAAGAAATGTACTCACTCGACGCCGCCTGCCGCGTCAAAGTTTTCCTGAGACAACAACGCCTCCTTGAGTTCGCCGGTCGAGGCGTGCGGCCGTGCACTGGGAGTTGCACACGACCACACACGCCAATCAGCCGGAGAGATCCCGCTGGAACTGACAGCGACCGCTGGCTGCTATAGCAGCTATAGCGTGTGTGTCGGCACGCTTACTTGTCACCCGCTCACGGGCCACACGCAGCCCGGTATCGACGGCTGCACTAGATCTGTCGCGGCCGGTGCGGCCCGGTCTGGTCTGGCGTGTCGTTGGCGGGGCGGCGACAGTCCCCCCTCCCCCGACTGGCCGCGAGCCCAAGGCGCGCTCTTATCCATGTATACGGCTGCTGCACTGCTGCACTCGATTTGCCACCCGTATCAACACCCTCTCGGCCGGCTAATGGAATTTACTTTTAGGCGTTATCGTCGTGCTGACCGCCGCTTATCGCGAAAGTAACGTCGTTAATGCACCCACCTGTGTCATCCCGAGTGTGCGGGGTCAGGCCGTGTGCTGCCGTGTGCCGCCTGCTAGGTAGGCAGCCGGGACTGCTGCGTGCGCGCGTGTCGTGCGGGCCGGCCTACCCCGACACCTGCAGGCGCCTCGCTCCAGTCGCCACGCATGACTCCCGGTTTTCACGATCCCGTCGTGTGACGTCCGAGGGAGGAGTCATTAGGCATTCTGTTTCCCTTCGATGGAACGACGCAATAACGAATTGTTAATTGGCGATGGAAGTACTCTTCGTGAGAGAGAGAGAGAGAGAGAGAGAGAGAGAGAGAGAGAGAGAGAGAGAGAGACGTAGGGGCAGTGCCACCAGTAGCAATTAATGCCGGTTGCCTCCTTTATCTGGAGTGAATGCAGTCGATGGAGAGTGGTGTACCTCGACTCTTATCTGTTTGCATATTAATGTGTATTGGTCGGTGACTACTCGTTTCTGCTCTTTGCTGTACCCCCCTCTCTCTCTCTCTCTCTCTCTCTCTCTCTCTCTCTCTCTCTCTCTCTCTCTCTCTCTCTCTCTCTCTCTCACACGGACAGCCCGAATAAAGACCAAGTAATCTGTGCGTACTCGTTGCCCGCCAGGTAGCGCCGGCTGACTGCAGATTACGTCGAATCGGTTGGTGGTGAGACTTGCCTATATGACGATATGCCACAACGACATTGTCCGCAGCAGGTTCCCAGCGGTGTCCATACGCTCCCGTGCCGTGCCGCGGTATCCGCCTGGCATCTGCGTAAATACACGGCCCCGCTGTCACGTCCTCGCGTTGTGATTGGGTACAAATCGAATCCGCTGACCGGCGCGGTGACGAAAGCCGTCGGGACAGGAGCCGTCTCACGCACGCAAGGCCAGGACACGCACCGCCCCGGCATCGCCCGTAGCTTCCGGTGGCCGTCAGCCTTCGCACTGCATTGACAGGAGCTGTCACAGTGTCGGAGGTAGATTGTGCCGTTCGGGGATGGACCCCTGGTGACCGGGCACACCGCACACCGCGCGCAGCCCCATCAAGTGCTATCTTTATCCGTGCACGCGGCGCGCGCGCGTCTGAGCAGCGGCAGCATTCGCAGCTCCCCGGATTGGCCTCGTGCATCATTTGTGCGCAGCGCCGGGCTCGCTAAATCATGCAGCCAAGGCCGACGGTGAGGAGACTGAGGCTCGTGACGTGACTGGTGTGTGGTGTGCGCCGCTCGCCGCTCCCCGCTGCGGCCGCTCGCATGTGTTCGCCGGGCTGCTCCCGTTTAAACAAAACGTTTGTTGTTGCAGGTGAGTGGTGCGGTCCTGGCTGATGAGGCGGTGGGGTAAGTCAGCGGGGGGGGGGGGGGGTTGCTTTTGACGACCTGCGCCCTCCGGGGGAGGGCGGGGGGGGGGCGGTTTGATTTGCGAAGCGGTATTTGGACACGTAAGTGCTGCCGCGCCATCCATAATTAAATGACGCCATCACGTTCTTTGTCATGCCCCTCTCTATGTTTGCCGAGCTGTCTCCGGAGACTTTCTCAGCCGCGGGGGGTGGGGGTGCCGGCGGGGGATGCAACGCACTCCACTGTTGCTCGAGTCGGGCGGGGAGGGCCTCGGGAGGGCGCTGTATGCTGAGCAGGTGTGTGGTTTGGTGTGTACTGCGGGAGGATGGGGGGGGGGGGCAAAGGTGCGGTCTCTGATTTGTGTTCAAGACGCCCCACTGAAGTTGCGTTCCATAGATTTAGTGCCTAGCCGACCGGGGGCCTTTGTGTGCGTGGGAGGAGGAGGGGTGGGGAGTCGGTGGTCGACGGGCCTTCCCATTTCCCACCCTGCCCTACCCCACTCCATATTCATTTGTTTGGTTTCCATAGCGACCGTAGCGGCCACGACGCGGACTGCTCTCTCTCTCTCTCTCTCTCTCTCTCTCTCTCTCTCTCTCTCTCTCTCTCTCTCTCTCTCTCTCTCTCTCGCTCTCTCTCTCTCTCTCTCTCTCTCTCTCTCTCTCTCTCTCTCTCTCTCTCTCTCTCTCTCTCTCTCTCTCTCTCTCTCTCTTTCTCGCCCTCGCTCTCTGACAGCATGTTAGCATGTTCGAACTGTGGGATGTCGTCGGGGCACTTCGCAGCGACTTATCGCAGGCCCTCTACATCACCTCTTGGGCGGAGGGATTCGCACCGCGGTACGTGAGGGTTGAGGAGGGAAGGGAGGGAGGGAGGGAGGTGGTCCAGAGTGCCTCCTCCTTCTGTTTATCATCCCGAGCTCAAACATGAGTTGACTTCCTCCGCCTGAAAATGAAAGTCTCGTTGGGTGAGGGGTAAGGTGAGGACGGCTTCCGATCGCTGCTGTGCCCGACAGCGGAGCAGACGTGGAGCGTGGCGGGGAGCACTTGAGAGATGTGAAACACAAACCGAACTAAATCTCTCTTAAGTCCACGGAGAATGGGGAGAGGCGGGCGGTGGGGGTGGCGCTCGCGGCCGCTCGCGGCGCTCCCTACCGGGGTTCCCCGGAGGCCCCAGTAGCCCCGACAGCCCGGCAGGACGCGTCGTACAGCTCGACTAACTACAACACCGGCTGCTCGATTGTGACTGATAGAAATTAAAAAGTAGCAGGAATGGCGCCGGCGCCGCTGACGCCGGGGTGCTCTGCTCCGGCAGCCCCCGCCCCCACGGGGAAAGGGAAACGCTCAAGATAAATGTGCACAGTCGCCTTAATTTTTTCCCCGTTCCTTTGGAAAGCCTCAAGCTGTGCGCGCCTGGCAGGGTCCCACCCTCTCCCACCCCACCCACCCCTTTCCCATCCGGGCCGCCTCCACTTTGTGAATCACTTACCGGCCTGCAGACATGGTACCTCCCCTCCCCTCCCCTCCGCGGCGGCTGCTGCTGCTGCTGCTGATGCCGCTGCTGCTACTTCGATCCGCCCCTTAATCAATCACAGTGTCGCCATTAGCGAGGCTAATGCCGTGCAAACGGAGTAAAGGGCTGCGCGGGCTTCGCATGAGCCGGCCGGGAGCCGCTGTGTGGCGCTGCCGGCCGGGAGCTGCCCTTGTGTGCCTGGGTGCGGCCGACGGGGTGCTGAGGTCTGAGGAGTCCGCCCTGCACGCCGATGGCGCGGTCTGCCCCGCCCCCGGATACAAACACCTGCACTCGCCGGTGGGCAGGCAGGCGACCGCAGCCCGCGCGGACCCCGAACTACCCGCCAGGCTGGCCTCCCGCACCCTTTGAGATGCAGCGATGGGGCTTTGGACATTCCGGCGGCCGAGAGGTGGAGTGGGGAGGGGGGGGGGGGTTGTGGGGGCACCCTTTCCCATCTCGTAGATTCGGTATGTGGCGCTGAAAGGATCGGGGAGCCTGCTTGTTTCCTTCTCCTGCCCGTCCTCCCGTCACCCCCAACCCTCCCCAACCCTGGAAATCCATCCATCGTGCGAGAGAGAGGGGTAGAGATTGAGAGAGAGAGAGAGAGAGAGAGAGAGAGAGAGAGAGAGAGAGTAGACTATGCAGCAGGCCATCCGATACATTTGGAATCAGGTAGATTTATTGGTCCGCTGTTGCTGGCCCGCCCAGCCTGGTCCAGTTTCAGTCTGTCCCGGCCTAGCCCCGGCTGCCCCAGCGTAAGTGTGCGCCGGGGGGCCGCTGTTAGGCGGTCCTGCCGGGTCCTGCCGGGTCCTGCCGGGTCCTGCCGGGGCGGGCCCTGCCGGCCAGCGCCCCCCGCCGGCCGCTGCCAAAATGGACTGGCCGTATCCTACTGCCCTCACCCCAACCACCCCCGCCCGCTCACCGGGGAGGAAGGAAACGCTGCCCATTCATTTCTAGTCCCGCAAACTGATTTAAATAACAACTTCTCCCCCGCCCTTCCCCTCCCCCCGCATAGGTGCCCGCCCCGGCGCCCTCCCTATCTGTTATTCCCGACCGCGCGGGTGAAATTGACTGAGCGGGAGCCTCGGTGCGGCCGTCTAATTGATTGGCTGGGGATGAAGTGTGAATGCGATGCCGTTTCCAAAGCCCGCGGCCCGGCCCGGCCCGGCCCGGCTCACCTGCCTGTCTGCCCGAGTAGAAAAGACTGACCGGGCCGGGCCGCGGCGTGGCGGTAACTGGTAACGCGACTCGATTTGAAAAGTGTGGGGGGCTGACGGCAAGCACCTGGGACGGGACGGGCGCGTCAGACCCCATCATTCCGTCTGGTCCCGAACCGCGGTGCACTGACCCCGCGGCCGCCCCCGCCGCCTCCGTGGTCCAAGGCCCGGCCCCCGGCCCCCGGCCCCCGGCCCCCGGCCCCCGGCCCCCGGCCCCGGGCTCCGGCCGGGCATTAGTTCCGGATCTCAATTCTTTTCACGTACGCCTTTCCTGCTACCGACTAGGCAGAGCCATGGGTAGAGCCCTCGGTAGAGCCACGGGCAGAGCCGAGCCGTCGGCACTTCGGTCCGACGTGCCAGCGTGACGTGACGTGCCACGGTGTGTGACGTGCCACGGTGTGTGACGTGCCACGGTGTGTGCCCTGCCACGGTGTGTGACGTGCCACGGCGTGTGACGTGACTTAGTGTGTGACGTGGGGTGCCGTGCCCCGCTATGTGGGTCGTGCCGCAGCTCGCACGCATGCGCACTGCTCCCTGGTGGAGTGACCACTGACCACACAGCCGCGCTCCCCCGCCAATTGGGGGCCAGGAAGGGATAAACGCAGCGGCGCAGGTGTGCAGGTGTGTGTGTGTGTGTGTGTGTGTGTGTGTATGTGTGCGTTGGGACCGCCGTTCTGTCTCGCACGCCCCGGTGGCAGTGTGGCCTGGGAGGGAGCGAGATAGAGAAGCAGTATACGGGGGACAGCGAAATGTAAATCATCGTCGGCCTTTCAATCGGATGCATAGAAGTGGCCGTGCCGCGGGGGCCGCGGGGGCTGCGTATCCGCGGGGCGTTAGCATGAATCACCTGCTGATTATCCCCGGGGTGATGGAATTAGACAGGTGGCCGACCGGTGATTACCTGCAGGTGCCCCCCCACACAGCGAGAACGGCGCGACGCGGTGCGACACCAACACTGCGCTGTGTGTTAAATTTCGCATGACGTTTTGCGAAGAACCGCCCCCCCCCCCCTGCGGGATTCCAGAACTAGCGATGTGCAGCAGTGCGCGGCGCTGCGAGGTGCCCAGTGCGTGACGCAGCGTGGTGTACAATCGACCCGGACACAACTGCATGTTAGGCCGCAGGGGGCCCTCGGGGTCCGCTGGAGGGCCGGCGGGGGTACGCAGTACGGGCACGCCCACCCCGTGCTGTGCGGAGCTGTGCGGAGCTGTGCGGAGCTGTGCGGCGGGCGCATCCCCTCCACCATGTAAATTGCGTTCACGATGCAATTCGCACCAAATGACCTCCCCCTCACCTCCCGCGTTCGTGAATTCCCCGGCACCCACCACGCGGTGCAACCGAGGCCCCCTCCGTCTCTCTCTCTCTCTCTCTCTCTCTCTCTCTCTCTCTCTCTCTCTCTCTCTCTCTCTCTCTCTCTCTCTCTCTCTCTCTCTTCGTCATCAAATATCACATTGGCGACGCAATCCAGGGCTGAGCGCGCGCGCGGCCGCCATGTTGACGGCCCCCTCCCTTCCTCCCTCCCCTTCCTTGGCCGCCGGAAGCTTTTCGCTCTTTTGGCACACGGGAGGAGCGCGACGCACGTCAGCGAGGGGAAAATGTTGGCCGACACTCGACCGATTAAATTAATAATGAAAATCGATCTCTCGAGCTCGGCTGGCAGGGCCGGGCCCGAGGCCGGGCCCCGCCGTCCGCCGCCAACCTCTTGTAATTTTAGCGGCCGCCGACGCGGACAGCGGACGGCGGACGGCGGACAGCGGACGGCGCAGGTGATTTACGGCGCGGCTCCCGTCCCGCGGCAAGTAGCGACGCTGCGGACGGTGTGGCTGTGACCGGACCGGACCGAAGCAGCCGCAGTTTGCATCGGGAATTATGTCGAACGCTGCGCCCTCGAGGCGAATCGCTAGTCGGGGTCCTTACTGCGCCGTGTCTAGTCAAGCCTTCGCCCAGCCTCGCCGGATCCCGCCGGTTTTTCATCGCGCTCTCCCCCGCGCCCTGCCGCCCCTGCCGCTGCCGCCGTCTGCTGCCGGTGGTCCCTGGCTGAGCTGATGGATTCTGGAGCGGCAGTTAGTAATATGGCGGCGCTGACGTGTTTCCAAAGGGCTGCCTAGCCCAGCCGGGGCTCCTCGGGTCCGCCGGCTCCTCCCTCGCCTAGCTGCCTCGAGGCTCCCTATCTGGGTGCAGCTGGTGCCGCCATCAGGGATTAGCTCGGAGCGCGCGCCGCTCTGAGCCCCCCAGCCAGGCCGCCAGCCCCCACGGCCCCACGTGATCCGACGTTTCTCCACGCGTTTTGGGGCATCGGCCCCGCCCTAGCAGCCCCCGCAGCCCCCGCAGCCCCCGCAGCCACCCCTGCTGCCGGCTAAAGCCCTTTGCGGTTCCCTCCACGTCACCCCCTGCCCCATCTGTCGGCCACTCTCTGCCTTATATCGGTACACATTTCCATGCGGGCAATTTCCTTACGTCCCCTTCTGTGCCCCCCCCCCCTTTTCCTTTTACTCCGATTCCCATGCGGCGGGCTGCGGAGGACCGCTGAAAGCTGAAGTGAATCCTCGAGGACTCGCGGAGGACACCCGCTCGCGGCGCCGTCGTGTCAAATCTTATCGTTTTCAGCCTGCGAGCACCTCCGGCGGGTGCCCCAGGATGCCCCCAGGGTGCCCTCAGGGTGCCCCCCGGCGGGGCCGGCTGACGAGCCCCACGGCGCCGCACGATGAACGAGGCGGTCTTTTCACATCGCTCCTATCCGGAGTTTACCTGCCCCGCACCGCACCGACACGCGTAGCTGCCAAAGTCCGCGGGGGAAAGGGAGAAGGAGGAGCGACGAGTGTGGCGCAAAGGACCTCGTCGTCACCGAAGTGTTGGGCGCCGTGGGCGGGTGGAGCCTCGGCTTAGCGAGCCCAGGCCGAGTCAAAAGCGAGCCCCAGTTAGTGTGCAAAGCACCGTGACAAGTGGTCCGGGCAGCGCCAGCAGCGCCAGGCTCCAGCAGCCTCGCCTCGCCTCGCTTCTCCAGCAGGTCGCTCCGGGCCGGGCCGGGCCGAGACGATGCCGTCCTCTCCAGGCGCTGGGAGAGGAAGCGTGGCTTAGGACCCTCTCAGGAAGGAGCGGGAGCGGGCCGGGCCAGAGCCGGAGCCGGGGCCTTCCTCCTTGCGACCACAAAAGATGCCCCTCGCTAATGCGGGAAATAAAATCATGGAGCCGTGGCCCGGCCCGGCGCTCCGCGGCAGACGGCCCTCAGACTCTCCGTCAACATGGTTTTAAGAATTTTCGTCTCACTCTGCTCTGCTCTGCCCCAGGCCAGGCCAGGCCGCCAGGCTGGCAGCCACCGTCTGGCCGCTTGACGCCTTGCGATTACACGGCCAACGGAACGCCGGAGGAAGAGGGGCGGTATTAATTTATTTTTATTTTTTTCGTGCGCAAAAGAGACGTCGTCTCTTTGGCCAGGCCAAATACTTGTTGACGACGGCCACCGCACGCCAACTGGCTGGGCGGGGTCAGGAGGCCGGGACTGCTCGTGCCCGGTGCCGGTGCCGGTGCCGGTGCCGGTGCACGCTCCGGCCTGGAGGACGGCGTCGAGGGCGGCGGCCTCTACTGTCGTCGTTCTGACGGGTCGGGAGGACGGAGGGGCCGGAGGGGCCGGAGGGGCCGAGGGAGGGTCGTTTCCCTATTATCAGTAGTAGTTGCTCGCAACTTGCCGAGCCACAATGTCCAAGGAGGGCAGGGCTTTGCCTTTGGCCGGGTCGGCCCGGCCTGGCCTGACTTTGGCTTCCTCCGCTTGGCTGCGTGGCAGGGCACGGCAGGGCACGGCAGGGCTTGACTATGACAATGACGGGACAGGACGGGACGGCGGGACGGGGGTGGAACCACATCAGCCGCTCAGCGAGTCCAAGTTCAGAACGCGCCGCCCGGCCCCCGGGCCCTGTGGATCCTCTCAGGCAGGGCAGGGCAGAGACAGAGACAGACACAGAGACAGCGAACGGCCCGCAAAACAAACCAGTCAGCAGCAGCCGCAGCAGCCGAGTGCGCGACTTTGGAAAGACGATGCTGCGCTGTTACTTTCCACAGACACACAAAGCAAAGGGTAGCGGGTGTGGGGTGGGAGTGGAGTGGGGTGGGTTTGGAGTGGGAGTAGGGTGGGTGTGGGGTGGGAGTAGGATGGGTAGGCACCAGTTTGCCGCTGCACTGCGCTGCACCCCGAGACCTGCAGGCACTGTCGGGTAGGCAACCCGCAGGCTGGCACGTTGAGCGGGTGGACTAACCCGAGTTTCGCAGGCGCTTGCGTTGGTCGGCATACCTCCGTATGAGAAGTGTGTTTCTTTCACTTCTAAATATACTGGTTGTAAAAAAGAAGGATTCCCCCGAGTAGGTGGGTGTGCGAGGGGAAAGGGGGGGGGGGGGGAGGCTGCGTGCGCTACGCTAATCCCTTTGAGCGTCCGCCTATGGAGGCGCCTGTTCGCTCCAAACTCCTGCAGGAGGGTCGCGGGGTGGACGAGTTACCTGGGTAGGTGGGCACGGCCTCGGGGACGGCCTCGGAGACGGCGACTGCCAGCGTGCACCACTTTAATGCAATCCGCCCCCTTTCCGCCCCGCCCACCTTATGAGATGCAGGCTGATGTGCTTGTTTGTTTTCCCGCCGTTCGTCTTGCCGATTTATGCATATTTTACGTGCAGACATCGTCGCGAGGTGCTTTTGGCTTTCTTCCCGGGCGGACTCGCTATACACTACACGCCCGCGCCGAGGAGAGGAGCATCTCTCTCGCTCGGTTTCCCTTCTTTACTGATGAGTCTCTCTCTCTCTCTCTCTCTCTCTCTCTCTCTCTCTCTCTCTCTCTCTCTCTCTCTCTCTCTCTCTCTCTCTCTCTCTCTCTCTCTCTCCCTCTCTCCCTCGCTGGCGTTTACTTACAAGGGGAAGGTGAGTGCATTGTTTATGAAGCGACGGCGGGAGGGGATGGATAGATTTGTTTTTTCTTTTGCCATGTTGATCTTTTTGCCGCTTCCTTCCTCTCCTCCTCCCGGCTGACGCTCCTTGCTTGCGCGCGTTGTTTCGTCGTTGCCATGCAAATTGTCTTAATTTCGGAAGGCGGCCGGGGGCCCGGGGCCGGGGGCCGGGGGGCGTCGAACTGCTGTCGTTACGCCGCCCGGGGCCGTCAAACAAACGTCTTTCGACGAACGGCTCCCTTCTGGATTGCGTGAGGGGAGCCCCTGCCGCCCGCGGAGCCCCCGCAGCCCCCGCAGCCCCCGCAGCCCCCACAGCCCCCGGAGCAGCCGATGTCGGTGCTTCGGACGTTGCACCGGAAAGCTCGAACAGGAGCGGGGGGCGGCAGTGCCCTAGCGGTGCCCTGGCGGAGAGTTACGGCTCCGTGCACGCACCACTCACGGCCCGGCGGGCTGCCTAAGCAGGCGGGCGGCGCCGACGTTGGGTATAAAATGATTGGTTTCCTAACGCGGCTCGGAATTACATATTTTAAACGCCATTTTCTCGCCCCGAGGGCGTTTTCGCCAGAGAGGAGGGAGAGAGAGGGAGCGAGAGAAAGAGAAAGAGAGAGAGAGAGGGAGAGAGAGAGAGAGAGAGAGAGAGAGAGAGAGAGAGAGAGAGAGAGAGAGAGAGAGAGAGAGAGAGAGAGAGAGAGAGAGAGAGAGAGCTAGTGTGAGGGCTGAGATGGAGGGAGAGAGGGGGGGGGGGGCTGTAGACCGCCTCTCTCCCGCCCCCTTCGCCATTGCCCCGGGCAACATGACCCTTTTGCTTGCCGAAGCCCCCCCCCCCCCCCCCCCAATCCTCCCCTCCCACTTCCCTCTCGCTCCCTCATCAGCCCCCGTGCTGAAATATCTCCCCTCTGGCCGTGCGGCAACAGGGCGCAGCAGGGAGAGAAACGGGTCCTTATTGTGTGTAGACGAAACTCGTGGGAGACGGCAGGGTCCTTCTTCACGTCGTAAAGGTTTTCCCAAACGCCCGGCCTCCCCCTTCAGGCCTCTCGCTAGCTGCACACTCCGTTTCATATTGCATTTCGGAAATAAAGTTGTCCCTGATAAAATAAAATCGCCCCTCCTCTCGTAAAAACTGTTGCGGTAGGTCTGCGCGCCCCCCGGCCCTGCTTTTGAAGGGGATGGCGGGGAGGGGGTCGTAACCGCTGATGGCTGCCCACCTCCCGGGCGGCAGGGATTTTCACTCGACTGTCAATTATTACACTTTTTAAGGTTCATTAAAGCGGGTGCTCTCGCCGGCTATGCAAAGCGGCTGGAGGGCAGGGCAGGCAGGCCGAGCAGGCCGAGCAGGCAGTGATGACAGCTGGCCGTTACGGCGGGGTATTAAGTTAGGCCGCGGCTTTTTGCGGCGAACGGCGGCGAGCTGTTACCGATGCAGCTGCCGATTACGCTGCTGACGTGCCTGAGCCGTCGCGCTCCAGACGGGCCGAGCTGTCAATATACACCGGGCCGCCGCCGCGCCGTCCTGTCCCGGATAACGCCATGAATAATAGTGTGCGGCGGCGGCGCGGCAGGTCGGTCTGAGCGCTGCCTGAGCGCGGCTGGCCGGGGCACCGTCTGGTCCGGCCGCGGGCTGCTTCAGCTCCTGCTAGCATTACGGCGCGGCAGGTCGGCTGAGCGCTGCCTGAGCGCGGCTGGCCGGGGCACCGTCTGGTCCGGCCGCGGGCTGCTTCAGCTCCTGCTAGCATTACGGCGCGGCAGGTCGGCTGAGCGCTGCCTGAGCGCGGCTGGCCGGGGCACCGTCTGGTCCGGCCGCGGGCTGCTTCAGCTCCTGCTAGCATTACGCGCACCAGACCTCGCCACACCGACGTTTTGTCCCTTTTTCGGGGCGTAGCGCTGCACGGCACTCTGTGGTGCTGAATAGGGTGGCCGCAGCTCGCGCAGCACCGCGCACCACTCAGTCCTGCCTCAGGGCGCGGCTCCATTTGGTACCCTTTCACCCAGCCGCCGTCCTCTCTCCGGCAGAAATAGCCCCCGCCCCGCATGGCCCGCTGCACGTCCTCGCAGTAAAGGCGCGCACCACAATCTGTGTCCGAAATTCGGCGGAGGTAAATTGGTCTCCCAGGACGAGGACGGCGTCTCCTAGGACGTCCTCCATATGACTCACGGGTACGTCGCCGCGGTGTGGCGTCGCATCGCGGCCCTGGAGGCTCGAAGCCGAAGCCGAGGCCGAAGCCGAGGACGAAGCCGAGGACGAAGCCGAGGACGAAGCCGAGGACGAAGCCGAGGCCGAAGCCGAGGACGAAGCCGAAGCAGAGGCCCGAGGAGGACGATCTGCTCGGCCAGTGGGATCATTTAAAAGCCCCGCACCCGTAAAGCGGCCGGGATGGGCTTTATGAGTCGCCGTGCTTCCAACGGCGTCCACCAAGCCGGGCCGTGCCGAGCCTCCCGGGGATATGGCATAGGCAGCCTGCACCGCAACGGCCGACCCCATCGGAAATGCTCTGGCCCCGAGATGGGGCCCCGGAAGGCTGCCTCTGCCGCCGCTGCCGCCGCTGCCGCCGCTGCCGCCGCTGCCGCCGCTGCCGCCGCTGCTGCCGCTGCCGCTGTCCGCTTTGCAGTCGTGCTGGCCGCAGAGGCCTAACTAGCCTCATTGACGAGTCTGCATTGCCCGCGGTGACGCTGCGGTCTGCGGGAGCTGACGGCGGCCCCATGGCGGCCCCATGGCAGCCTGTTTTGTTTGCGCACCGCTTTTGTTGGTCCGCCGGCCGACGTGGAACAACACTGTCCGCTGCGGACGATGATTTCGGCGCCCACCTTCTGACATGTGATAACATCGATCTTTACGGCGGGGGGGGGGGGGGGGGTCTGGCCTGCGGACCCTCTTTCGCCCTTGCTGCTCCGGCCTTGGTTGCCTTGGTCTGCGCTGCTGCTGCTGCTGCTGTTGCGCGCCTCGTGCGCCCATACCGTGTGGCCGGCTCGGCTCGGCTAATGAGATCCAAAGTGAAAACAAAGTCGAGTAAAAATCGGCCGGTTTTCGAGGAAAATTGAGCGCTGCAAGAGGCGGGGTGGGGGGGGGGGTGCGCCGCCTGCGCCCCTCCGGTCGGCGTGCGCAGGAATCCTATCCCGGCTAATCTGTGCGGTTTGTTTAGTCACGAATGAGTCTGGAGTGCAGCGGCTGCACAGCCGGGGCTCGGGGACAGGCGGGGCAGGCGGCTCGGCTATACATATATATATATATATATACACTGTCAGAGACTGAATTAGAAAGTTAATAACGCGACGCCGCCGTGTTGTCGGGGGTCAGGACTCGGGCTCGGGTCGGGGTCCGGCCGGCCGGGGCTGGCTCGCCGCGGGACGCCGAGCGCATCAGGTGCTTCATGTTCGGACGGCCTGCACTGCACAGCCACACAGCCACACAGCCAGCACAGCCTGCACAGCCAGCGCAGCCTGCACAGCCAGCGCAGCCTGCACAGCCAGCGCAGCCCCCCGAATGCACGACGCGGCCCGCTGGCATTAGGCAGCTAATTATTCGCCCTCATGTTTTATAGGCGGAACAAGGTTGAATCAATCTGTGGCCATTAGCGGGTGCTGAGTGGTTGGTACTGCCATGGCTTGTCTCCCCTCTGGCTTCTCTCTCTCCTCCGTGCCCGCTTCTTGGCTTGTGCACTCGCTGTGCGTGTGTGTGTGTGTGTGTGTGTGTGAGTGTGTGTGTGTGTGTGTGTGTGTGTGTGTTCTGTGTGCGCGCACCCGATGCCCCTGCCGCAGACGTGTTATTCCGCCTGTCGTCGCCGGTCCTCGCTAAGCCGCGCCGCTTTAAATCTTCTTTCCTCCAGTTAACTTTACACCCTAAGATAAAGAAACATACAAAAAAAAACTTACTGTGACCGGAGTAATTTTGTAATCATCATAAACCGTTTTCCATTTTTGTAGGACGTATGGCAGTATCAGGAACTGGCCTGCAGAGGGAGCTGGGGAGTGTGGTTGGCTGGAGCTGCTGCTAATTCTTCCTTTTTCTCCGGGTCTTCGGAAATTAATTAACACTTCTACGTCTTCGGTAGAGTGCTAGTAGAAGTGACGCAAATACGCCGTAGGACCCCCACCAACCCACCACCCCCCTGTGTGTGTGAATGTGTGTGTCACTTTGGTGGTGAATGGAATCGCAATTACGTCTCGAGTAAACACCACGCCCCCACACACACACACACACACACACGCACGCACGCACGCACGCACGTACCGCTCCCGGTAATGGTGTCGGCGGAAAGTGTAACAAATGGGGAGCGTGGCGTGGCCTGGCGGAGCGTGGTGGAGCGTGGCGGAGCGTGGCGGAGCGTGGCGGAGCGTGGCGGAGCGTGGTAGTGCGCCGTGTCTTAACCCCACAAGTGCTGCGCGCCACGCTGCGCCCTGCGTCCGCCCAGCGTCCGCCCGGCCTTCCGTTCTATTTGGACAAACAGAACCAAGGAAACTCTCTATACGAGTGAGACCCTCCACCCACCACCACCTCCCCCCGCTGCCGTGTGCTCCTCCTGGGAGTGAGAGAGAGATAGGAGGGCGAAGGTGTCGGGCGGCGGGGTGGGCGCGGTGGGCGCGGTAAGGCGCGGTAGGCGCGGTAGGCGCGGTGGGCG
>CM076244.1:6933414-7005914 GCA_038380765.1 Odontothrips loti | reverse complement strand
CCCCCCTCCTAAGCGTGAGTGGTAATGGGGTGATATGCAACATGAGCGGTGACTCGGTTATACATCGCTGGTGAAACACAGGCGCCAGCCTCAGCGCGAGGCGGATAAAGCTGACCGGGCGCATCGCATCGGCAGGGTAAGGTGAATAGCTTGTGACTTGTGGGACATGTGCGCCAAACGCCAACTCGCACACCGCGCCGCCCTCAACAGGCGCACCGCTCCCGCCAGCAAACCGACTCATCCGGCCGGCAGAAGATGGATTGCGGGAGGTTAGCGCGTTGGCAGCGCCCCCCATTTATTGGTGTCCCTTTCGCATCGTCTTCTTTTTATTTCTCGAATCTTTCCCACTCCTCTTTGCGCTCCTCGTTCTTTTCTCTTTATTTTTATCCCCCCCGTGACACCAACAAGCAGTCGAACGCGGAATCACGCCGTCTGCGTCTCCGCCCCCCGATCCCTTTTTTCCTCGTTTCGGTGTAAATGTTCTCGTGTCGTGCGCACCTCGCACCTCGCACCTCCTCCCCTGCCTTGCACGGGCCGCAGTCGGACCCGAGCGCCTGGGAGGTAGGCCCGCCCGTCACACCCGCCGGCGCTGCGGGCTGGCCTACCCCGCACGGGGCCTCACGCCTCCCTCACGCCGGGACCGCAGCGCGTGTGGCGGCTGTGGCTGGGTCATTTGACCTGTGGATTCAGTCGATCCTAATCAAAAGCGAGAGCCCCCCCCCCCCTCTCCTTCCCCACACACGTCCGCGGCCACCGGAAACGGCAGTGGGCCCTTTGGAGGGAGGGCTGCCTTCTCATTTCTATAAAAATCTCCCAACGACGCCGCCGCTTCCCCGCATTCTTCCTCCGCCGTTTTCTCGGCCACTTTTATATCCCCGGTAATCGCACAGCCTCAAAAGGAAGAGAGAGAGAGAGAGAGAGAGAGAGAGAGAGAGAGAGAGAGAGAGAGAGAGAGAGAGAGAGAGAGAGAGAGAGAGAGAGAGAGAGAGTGGGAGGGACAATCACACACAAACACACAGAAAAGCGCACGGAAATAAAGGTAAGGAGCCCATCCGGTATTTCAGGAAGCAACTTTAATGAGATTGCCTCCGTATATACTCTTATATTTGATGTGATCAGAGAAAGAGAGAGCGATAGAGAGAGAGAGAGAGAGAGAGAGAGAGAGAGAGAGAGAGAGAGAGAGAGAGAGAGAGAGAGAGAGAGAGAGAGAGAGAGAGAGAGAGAGAGAGAGAGAGAGAGAGAGAGAGAGAGAGAGAGAGAGAGAGAGAGAGAGAGAGAGAGAGAGAGAGAGAGAGAGAGAGAGAGAGAGAGAGAGAGAGAGAGAGAGAGAGAGAGAGAGAGAGAGAGAGAGAGAGAGAGAGAGAGAGAGAGAGAGAGAGAGAGAGAGAGAGAGAGAGAGAGAGAGAGAGAGAGAGAGAGAGAGAGAGAGAGAGCGAGAGAGAGGAATAAAAGGTTGGGCGCGTGTTCGAGTACCCCCAGTACCCCCGTCTCCGGCCACGCGCCCTCCTTGCTCTCCCTCGCCTCCCCATTCATTACTGCCGGCCGAGGCCGTTGTATCCTTCACACCTTTCCGGCCACAAAAGCCGCCACTCCAGGAGGCGCCCCGCCCCGCGCCTCTACCTGGGCCTCGGCGCCACCGGAATATATACATTTTTATTTCACATCTCCGCAATTTCGCCCACTCGGCTTTGTGAGGTCGGCTCGGAGAGCGTCCCGGTATCATCCCGAGATGCCGCGCTCTGCCCGGCTCTGCCCGCACCCTCCACCCGCGGGCGGCAGCGCGAGTCCACACACACACACACACACACACACACACACACACACACCACCGGATGCGGCGGCACCGTGTCAAAGCGTCCGGTATCAGAGATTCACACCGGCTCTAGCACTCCCCCCCCGCGGCGGTGGCTTACCGACCCGACTTTTAAAGAATAAGAAAGTGTGTTTTGTAAAAAAACAGAAAGCATTAATGTCGTGAACCTCCCCGGGCGACACAATGGCCCACATTCCTCCAAGGCCACCGGGTCACTGGCCCCTCCGCAAGGAGGGGGGGGGGGATAAGGACTATAGGAGCCTCTCCCCGTTTTGGTGGGATCTGCATTTGGCTTCATCGGACTGCCAATCATTCCATTGCCAGACCCAACAACCAATCACTGACTGGGAGGGCTTCCCCTTCCCCCTTCCCCTCTCCCCCAGAGACCCACCGCCTTGCAAATTAACGCTGGCGCCGATCAGACGCGGACCGAAGACGAAACTGACACTCGACAGTGAAGGCGCAGTGGAGGAGAGAGCGGCCGGGGTAAACACAATATAAACGGCGGCGTACCAAAGAAGAAAAGGGAATGGTGGGAGGGCGTGAGGGGGTGACACGAACGGCCGAGAAAAGAAATGAACAACTAACTGGATAGTCCCGTGGAAAGAGACGGAGGGAGGGGGATAAGTCCCCGGGATCAGCAAACATCCAATTCACCTGCAGCCGCGGCCGCCGCCAGCCGGAGTTGGATCGGACCGAGTTATGCGGTGCAGTAATAATGGCAAACAAAGGGCAGAGAAGAGGAATAAAGAAACACGTGGAAACGTCGTCGTCCCAATCGGAGCAGCGGAGCAGCAGAGCCGCGGAGATACGGAGCGGACAGCAGCGACAACAGCAGCAGCCGCCAAGCCACGGGGAATAATAATGCGCAAAAGTTTCGCTGACTATCGAATTTAGGGAAATCGGAGGTGATAGCGACGGAGAAGTCGTGGTGGTGGTGGTGGTGGTGGTGGTGCTGGCAGGCCGAGACAGGCGGACGACGGCGCCAGAAGTTTTGAGGGACTCTCTCCCCCCGGACACAGCGCAGCGCGGGACTGGCTGGTCTGTAGGCGAGTATCGGTATGCGAACCCGCGTCCCCTCGAGTGGAGCCGCCGGCGCCACCACTCCACCCCGGCCTTATCTCTGGCGCCGCCCTCATCCCCCGGGACCCCCTGCGGACCCGCGCTATCCCCGCAATAACAACTCGAGTGCCTCCCCATTGCCAGAAAATGCATGTCATTGAAAATGTGGGCGGCGTTTGGGACGTCCGGTAACATCTTCATAAATTCGCGTCGCCGCCGCCGCCTCCCCTCCCCTCGCAGGCCTCCGGGCCTCGGTCTCGGGCCTCCCGCTCCGCCGCTACGCCCCTCCGCACGCAAATGAGGGTCCGAAGAGCTCAGCCGGGCGATAAATTATCATCTCGCGGAAGAAGATTCTAATCCTGTCTGCTCCAATTGCTTTTCTCTTACTTTTTTCCCCTCCTCGTCCTCCTCCTCTTCCTTCATCTCCCTCCGGCGTCGGTGGCGCGGGGCGCGGCTCCGTCCCTGCTGCTGCCGCTCTGCGGCCAGAGGTGTCC
The DNA here is from genome assembly GCA_038380765.1 of Odontothrips loti. Classification (NCBI taxonomy): domain Eukaryota; kingdom Metazoa; phylum Arthropoda; class Insecta; order Thysanoptera; family Thripidae; genus Odontothrips; species Odontothrips loti. The sequence continues at coordinate 7,002,545 of CM076244.1, read as the reverse complement.
GTGGGTGTCCTGGGGGAGGGGGGGGGGGGGGGGGGCAACGGCCCTCGCGGCCGCCCGGCCCCAGAGCGGGGATATTATTATGAGCGTTTTGCATCGGCTGCATCGGCCCCGGAGCGTCCGGCCTGGCGTGGCGGACTGCCAGCGACGCCTTCCTAATGGTGCTGGCGCTGCTGGGGGCCGGAGGGGGCCGGAGGGGTCCGGAGGGGTCCGGAGGGCGCGACTTTCAGACAAACATTCATTCCGGCCACTTCATTCGTAATAAAGGACCGACAGCCTCCCCGCAGCCCCGCCGCCCCCACCCGGGCTGCTATGGGCTGCCATGGCGCACCGCCGTTCAACACGTCCGCCGTTCCGACAAGCAACTCACTCGGAATTAACGCTGTCGCTTGCATTAGCGGCCGCCGTCTCTCCCTCATGACCCTACTTCCCCCTCCCCCCGGACGTAGGGGGTCACAGGGGGGGGGGGGGGCACGCACAGCAGAAAGAGTGGCATTGCTGTACGGCGACGACTGGTGCCCCCCCTCCCCCTGCACGAGATACCTCCTAAGGGCGGAAGGGCGCGCGCAAGTGTGTGCGTGTGTGTAGGGGGAGAGGGTGCACAGCGGAGAGGGGTGGGGGAAGTCGTCGACGTCGTACAAGCAAAGAGCTTTAGATATTCTCCTCACGCGCGCCGCAACCGGAGGTAGCTATCTCTCTAAACATCGGCCGCGACACGACGCTGTCGCGGCAGTGGCAGCGGCAGAGGTGGCGGCAGTGGTGGTGGCAGCGGCAGTGCACAGTTGCACAGGGCACAGCCCGGGGGAGAGGGGCAGGCGTGACTGCCACAGAACGCCACGTCGGTGACGAGTCCCATTCAAAACTCTCTCTCTCTCTCTCTCTCTCTCTCTCTCTCTCTCTCTCCCCCGCTCTCTCTCTCTCTCTCTCTTCACGGCCTTCCCTTCCATCCACGCCGCCCGCCAGAGTCAGCTCCTGCCTGCCTGCCTGCCTGCCTGCCTGCCCGCCCGTGAATGAGCGCCCCACCCGCCCCCGCCGGCCACAGTCATGGTCCAGTCCGTCCAGTCGCGTCTAATCGACTTACAATGCTTTTGGGAACTCGACTTCAGGACCCGAGGGGCCCGGCCCAGTGCCCGAGGCCTCAGGGGCCCGGCACGACAGACTCGGACCGAGGCGAGGCGGTCGGCTGCAAAAGGGCCGACTCCACTGCATATTCTTTCCGACAAGTTTGACCCAGTTAACAAGCAGAGGCCGACCACAGGGCGCAGCGGCCTAAGAGAGGGGCCACAGGGCCACAGCGCCACAGGGCCACAGGGCCACAGAGCCACAGAGCCACAGGGCCACAGGGCCACAGGGCCACAGAGCCACAGGGCCACAGGGCCACAGAGCCACAGAGCCACAGGGCCACAGAGCCACAGGGCCACAGGGCCACAGATCCACAGGGCCACAGAGCCACAGGGCCACAGGGCCACAGAGCCACAGGGCCACAGGGCCACAGAGCCACAGGGCCACAGGGCCACAGAGCCACAGGGCCACAGGGCCACAGGGCCACAGAGCCACAGGGCCACAGGGCCACAGGGCCACAGAGCCACAGGGCCACAGGGCCACAGAGCCACAGGGCCACAGAGCCACAGGGCCACAGGGCCACAGAGCCACAGGGCCACCGGGCCACAGGGCCACAGAGCCACAGAGACACAGGGCCACAGGGCCACAGAGCCACAGAGCCACAGAGCTACAGAGCCACAAGGCCACAGAGCCACAGAGCTACAGAGCCACAGGGCCACAGAGCCACAGAGCTACAGAGCCACAGGGCCACAGGGCCATAGGGCCACAGGGCCACAGGGCCCGACTAGCCGCGGGGAGGGAAACTACTACAAGTCGCTTGGAAGCAGACACCAGGGTTCATCTGCTTTCAGGAGTCTCCCAAAAAAGAGCACGTTGGTACCAGCGCTGGTGTTTCTACTTCCGTTATATTACCGGTCGTCACTTTGTGTCTGCTCCCCCTCTATTCACTCGGCTGCCGCTGACAAAGCAGCACCGGGAGGGAGGGGCTGAGGGGGTGCCGCCGCCTGCAAAGGCAAGGAGGCAAGGCGGCGGCGTGCGAACTTGGAAATGAGACGACGACTATATAGGTGTCCCGCCTAGACGAGTCTAGGCTAGGCCGGGCGCGCGGGGGTTGTCGCCGAATAAACCCCCACACCAGGCGAGGCGCATTGCATTTGAATAATCGAAAATAAGGGGTCGTGAGAGAGGCGGCGGAGGGGAGAGGAGATGCCCGGACTAGAATTAAATGATCCATCCTGGAGAACAGGACTGGTACATTGGTGAGAAAAAGGAACCGCATTCCCTCTCCACTCCTCAGGTTTTGGAAATTTTTCATATGCGATAGGGAACGCCCCCCCCCCCTCTCCTCCTCTCTGCGGAGCGTCAGCAGTAGGCCACGACGGCTTACGACGGCGTGGGGTTTACCGGCATAATGGCAGCGCCCCGCAGTCCGAACACCGAGGCGGGGCGGCCGCCACCGGACGGACACTCCTTGAGAAACAGCGGCAAAACGCTGGCGGTCACCGCAGGCTCGTTATCAGGGAAAAGAAAGCGAGGCGGCGAGATAAGAGGTCGACTGCTGCGGCCTTGCCATCCTCTTCTTCTTCTCCCCTCTCTCTCTCTCTCTCTCTCTCTCTCTCTCTCTCTCTCTCTCTCTCTCTCTCTCTCTCTCTCTCTCCCTCTCTTTCCCCCCCCCCCCCCCTATTTTTTTCCGCCCTTGTTTTGAATTTTATCTACCCTCCCTTGTCCTTCCTTCCGGGCACCCTCTATCCTCTATCTCCTCCTCGACACAAACCGGGCCGCTGTAGGGAGGGGAGGCGCAGAAGCGGTGGGTTCCCGAGACGCTCCGAGAAAATACTCGCGTATGCGGCCGTACATGTCCAAAAATACCAGCCTGCCGCGTCTGCAGGAGACGGACTTGACGCCCAAGGGGCTGTTCACATATTACGTCACACTCCTTGAAGGAAAAGGAGGGGGGCATATGTCAAGTATGACAGCCCTATCTTAAATGCATGGGAAGGTTAGGTTAGCCCCGTGAATAGGGGGAAGGGGGGGGGGGTTGAGGCCAAAATAGTGTGACGTAATATGTGAACAGCCCCTTAGTGAGCCCAGGCCTACTCTGGGACGGGACGCTCCCTGGGGTAAAGTTTAACGCGGCAGGCGCACCCGACGACGTTACAGTCATGATGGCGTTTCACCGCAGTCCCTGCATTAACACTGCAGGCCTGCATTAATTCAGGTGCGACTGCAGAGCTCCAGGGGTCCCGTAATTTGAGAACGGCGCCCCGGCCGCCCCGCGCCTCGCACCCCCGCGGCGCCAGCCATCTGCATGACAGCTTTAGGACGGGCAGACGTCTTGTCGAGTAGATGCCGCCGCCCCGTCGCGTGTGGCTCAGAGCCCTGCCCCCGGCCCCCTGCCCCCGGCCCCCGTCCCCCGGCCCCCGGCCCCCTGCCCCCGTCCCCCGGCCCCCGTCCCCCGTCCCCCGGCCCCCGGCCCCCGGCCCCCGGCCCCCGGCCCCCGGCCCCCGGCCCCCGGCCCCCGTCCCCCGGCCCCCGTCCCCCGGCCCCCGGCCCGGTGGGGACTCGCGTGATCCGTCCCGACTTTTGTCTTCTACGCTGACGGGGCTGGGCACGGCCCCGACCGGCCCCGACCCCCAGCGCAGCCAGGGCGCCGCCAGGGCGCCGCCATAATACGGTCTTGTAAAACTTAACAGACCATCCTAGCTGTCCGAACACAACTAGTTTGGCTTGGGGCACTTTCGGGCCGCGCGCGCAGAAAACAGAAACAGCGGGGCACAAAACGATCTGCCGGCTGCTCCGCGCTCTTTGATTCCGCAGCCAAAGTTGCGCTGATGAGCCGGGATGACGCTTACCTGTTCTGTGAACTCCGTCAGGTCCCGTAAGCTGATGTTGTACACGATGTTCCTGAAACAAGACAAGGCCACGGTTATCATTATTCCGTCAGAGGCGTGCGGTGTGCGTCATCCTGTTAAGGTTGGTGGATGAGGCACACCTACACAACGAAACACAAGGGCAAGGATGCCCAGAGGCGGCGCAGAAAAGTACGGCCTCATCAATCATACCCGTCGTCAAAGCCTTTCATGAGTGTTTGGACCAAAAAGCTTTACTGCTGTAGAGTTAATCCTGAACACACACACACACACACACACACAGTCGCGGTACATAAAAAATTAATTTCTCCCTTTGGTCAGTAGCGTGGCGCGGCCACCCCTAAGGCCAGAGACACAGACTGGGTGTGGGGGGTGGTAAGGGGTGGGGGTAGCGAGGGCAGTGACCAGTTGGCTCGTCTGGTCTTATACATCCATGTGACCACAGCCCCCCCCCCCCCCTCCCCTCTGACCTCTTACCCGCTTTGCGTGAGAGCATGACCAGCAAGGACATGACAGAAGGCCGCGAGGGGAAGTGGTGGTGGTGGTGTGGTGGGAGGGGGAGAGAGAGAGAGAGAGAGAGAGAGAGAGAGAGAGAGAGAGAGAGAGAGAGAGAGAGAGAGAGAGAGAGAGAGAGAGAGAGAGAGAGAGAGAGAGAGAGAGAGAGAGGAGGAGGACATGGGAGGAAAGCTGCGTGGCAAAGAACGGCGTGTTGAAGGGATCGCACAGACTGTGTCGGTAGCAAAACTCGGCAATGAATCTCTGCGTCCCCCTTGTTTTAAAAAAGTGCAGACCGAGGGAGTTCCTGCCGGCCGGCTTGCAGTACGGTGGCCCCGGCGCCCCCCGCGGCGCCCCTATCTGGCTGACCCACTGACCGCAGCACGTTTGGTTTTATGAGCTGCTTTAGGGTATTCCGTGTGGCTGCGCGTGTCCACGCGAGCCACCCCCCCCCCCCGACCCCCCACACCCAACTCCCTCTCTTCTTCCCCTAGAGACCTTTCCTTTTTTTCCGGGGTTGACCCAATACCCACCCCCACCCCCCTTTCACCAATCTCTCCCCTCCCCCCTCTCTGAAAATGAAAAAGTAAGCTCTGCGAAAAAAAATTAAAATGAAACGGTGAAGAACTTTGCCCTGTGTTGACTTTTGCCGTTCCTGCGAAATGAGCTAGCAGGTGCCGGGAGTGGAACCCAAGGATGCCGATCGCCCCTTGCAAGCCCAGAGCCTGCACTGCGCCTGCGCACCTGGCGGTGGTCGCAGCTGGACGGAGTCCCCCCCCCCCCAACAACAAGTTTCACCCGAGATGCAGCAGTTGCTGTCGCCTCAGACACGTGCGCTCCCGGCCGCCAGTGGGACAAGGACAAGGACGACGCGAGAGGGAGAAAGATGGCAGGCGCCAATAAGGGGTGGGTTGGTCGCGAGGGTCCTTGCATCTCAGTGCTGCGTCCCGCTGGAGGCGGTCCAAGCGCTGCTGCGGAGCCGTGCGGAGCCGTGCGGAGCCGCGGGTCTGGGGTCTGCAAGGAGGCCTCGGAGGAACAAGGACTAAAGACCCTGATATCTCACCACCGACGCCATAAATCGCGAATGGAGAGGAAACTCAATGCGAGAGAGAGAGGGTGAGAGAGAAAGAGGGGGAGGGAGAAAGATAGAGAGGTGGGGAGGGAGAGAGGTGGGGAGGGAGAGAGGTGGGGAGGGAGAGAGGTGGGGAGGGAGAGAGGTGGGGAGGGAGAGAGTTGGGGAGGAAGAGAGGTGGGGAGGGAGGGAGGTGGGGAGGGAGAGAGGTGGGGAGGGAGAGAGAGAGAGAGAGAGAGAGAGAGAGAGAGAGAGAGAGAGAGAGAGAGAGAGAGAGAGAGAGAGAGAGAGAGAGAGAGAGAGAGAGAGAGAGAGAGAGAGAGAGCAAGGAAAGAAAACAAAAACTGCGCAAAATAAAAGACAAGCGGCATCTGAAGAGGAGGCGGAGAGTTTTAACTGGCCGGCCCCGTGAACTAGGAGCGAGCAATGAAGGAGAAAAGGAAATGAAGTATGACCAGAACAGAAATAAGAAAATAAAAGAGGTGAAGTGATTCAGAAAAAGAAAATCATGAAAGTATGCGATGTTGTAGTCGAGGGTGGTGTGCTGTGCCGTGCTGATATATATATATATATATAGGGCAGTGTTTATCTAAGGGATTGCCTGCTTGTCTGACGCCGGCCAGCGGCCAGGGGCACCAACCGGCCCCTGCCCGGCCTTGCCCAGCAGAACCGAAGCTAGCACTAGCCCAGGGCAAGCCCAGCGCAAGCCCAGCGCAAGCCCAGTGCAAGCCCAGTGCAAGCCCAGTGCAAGCCCAGTGCATCCCAGTGCGCCCCCTCAAAGCAAGCACCCCCGACGCCCTTCCGGTCCTGTTGCGTGTGGCCTGGCGTCACTGAAAGGGCGGGAGGAAGCCGTACACGGACACGACTCGTGTTGGAAATGGGGCACAGCGGGCGCAGGACAACGGCAACAAGAAAAGGATTATACGTGCTTACGCCATTTTTGGCGCGCGCTCGCTGGGCTGTGACGCGACGCGAGGCTTCTGGGCCCGAGTTCGATGCCTGTCCGGTCCGCGGCGGAAGCGAGGCCCGTCCCTTCCCGTTCCGACGGACAGAGCGCTCCGCAACACTCCCGGGACCACTGCGGGCATCCCTCTCCCTCTCACACGGCCAGCGCGCGAGCTCATCCGCCCTCTCCCTCTATCGGCGATAAATCAAAAGAGGACGGCGGTGCAAAATCATGATATGATTCCACCGCCGCGGGGCTCGGTGTGGGAGCGAGACGGCAGGCGCAGGAGGCCGGGCCTGAGGCCGGAGTGACAGTGATGAGGCGAGCGCGTGCGTGCCGGGCGCCGGCGCCAGCGGAACAAGACGTCCCCCCGAAAGAGGATAGAGAGAGAGAGAGAGAGAGAGAGAGAGAGAGAGAGAGAGAGAGAGAGAGAGGGAAGGGAGAGAGAGAGGGAGATTGCAGAGATGATTGCGAAGGGGGGAAAAATAAGGAAAACCACCAGGCCGAACGTTTTGTGCCAAACCAAAATTCATTTTTTTTCGGAGATAGTTTCTCCGAACTTCACTAGTATTTACGAGGGAGGATACGTTTGATTGTTGTGCGCTACTATACTGTTGTGGCTTTGCCTCGATCCAAGTGGTGCAAGAAAGGCAATCGTCGAGATAGGGAAGGAGGGTGCGAGAGGGATAGAGGAGAATCGGCGTGCTTCGTGGTTTGAATCCCAACGCGGGCCGCGTTCGGTGACCCACTGGCGTCGCTCCGCTGCGGTCCCTCGGCCCTCAGCCTGCCCCCCGCCCCCCTCACCCTAAGAGACACTGATTGTAACAGAGCGGCCACCCTTCCACTCCGGCTGCACCTTCCAGCACGGACGCTGCACCCGGCCGGTAAGGGCCACGGGGGCGGGCGGAGCGGGGCGGGACATGGCAGGGCGAGGTGGGGACAACGGGAGGCACTCGGAGTCCATGAGCAGCAGCCAGCAGCAGCCAGCAGCAGCCAGCAGCAGCCAGCAGCAGCCAGCAGCAGCCAGCAGCAGCCAGCAGCAGCCAGCAGCAGCCAGCGGCAGCCAGCGGCAGCCAGCAGCAGCCAGCAGCAGCCAGCAGCAGCCAGCGGCAGGCAGCCTTACGGGGTGCCGCAACAGGACGCACCAACGGCGGGGCCATGGCCAGCGTCCCAAGGGGTTACCGACTAGCCTGAGCCGCGGACAGAGTTATATATTACAGGTATAATATGGTCATTACATGTAATACGGGTTATATAGTAGTATCATATGTAATATACATGTAACACATGTAATGTACCTGTAATACATGCAATACACGTAATACAAGTTGCACAAGCAACACAAGTACCAAGTGTTTCAGTAGCCTCGGGCAGTTTTGGTTTTAGGCAGTCCCGCAACGCACTATCTCCGTCTCTTTCTGTCTCACGCGTCTGTGCGAGCCAGAAAGAGACAGAGATAGGATAGACTGCCTAAAACCAAAACTGCCCGGAGCTGATACACCTGGTACAATAATACAGGTAATACGCATGTAATGCGATATATGGAATACACAAGTAATATCGCAAATTCAAAGTAATACAGATATTTCATGTGAAATGTAGATAATACTTATATGTTGGTAATACACGCAATACACGTAATACAAGTAATTCAGTAGTACGAAGAATACACTATTACAAGGGTATTTTAGGTACTTCCTTAGTATTGCAAGTAATACAAAGCAATACAGGTACTAATAAGTAATACATGGAATACAAGATCTGGGGACGGAGTAATACCAGAGTCGGTAACCCCTTGCGGCGTCCGTCCCGTCCATCCCCTCTATCCGTCTCTATCCAGGCCAATCGCGGGGCACATCTCTAACCGTCCGGGCGCGGCACCGACCGCAATCTATCCCCAGTGCCGGCACTGACCCGGCACTGACCCTTCTCGCCTCGGACTCCCGGACCGTCTCGCCACCAACAACAACATTGGCGCCGCCGCGGACCGGACCGTCTGATCCGAGATGGAAGGTAAACACGGCACGATATCCGCTCTCCTCGAGGGGCAAAATACAAGTGAGGACGCTAAAACAGATAGGAAAGGTCTTGCTTTGTTAACTCCTCGCAAAAACAAAAACAAACAACTCCGTTTCACTCCGTGCCTAAAAAATGAGGGAAATTTATTCGGATGCGTCTAGACTAGGCGTGGAGTGTGTGCACGGTGGGCATTTATACTACGTGAGTGCAAAAGAAAGAATGGGAGTTGGAGAGCGAGAGAGACAGAATGAAAAACTAAAGAGAATAAACTGAAAGGTACTAAAAAGCGCAAAAGTAGAAGCAGAAAACAAGGACGGGGGGTAGACACACACTCACACACACGCGCGCGCGCGCACACACACACACACACACACACCAAAAAAAGAGGGTGGTGGTGGTGGTGGGGAGAGATATGTTAGTGGTGGGCCGGGGCGAGCTAGGCAGTGTCTGCGGCGACCGGGGCGCGACCGGGGCGCGGCGGGGGCGGGGCGGGGGCGGGGCGGGGGCGGGGCCCGGTCTGCTGGGTACAGGGTACCGCGAGCCATGTGATGTATGCGAACCCATAAAGACCCGCACGTCCCACTCAGTGTCGGGGCGTGTGCGTGCACAAGGGAGAGAGAGGAGGGAGGGGGGTAAGCTTTGCTTCTGTCTCATCGCAGAGAGCGCTGCCGACGCGGCCGCCGCCGACCACCCTGGGGAGGGGGAGGTTGGGGAGGTACAGCCAGCCATGTCCTGTCCGGTGGTGTGTGTGCTTTCCTTACACATGCTTGTGTCCCCGGCCGGCCTTGCTGCTCCTCCCTACTCCCTCCGTGTGCTGCTGCTGCTGCCACTGCTGCTGCTGCTTTCCCCTTCCCTCAATTTGTCTCATTCCGGATAATTAGGTCTAATGATGATGCACAGGGCTCACGCGTCACGCAGACAGGCACCTGACACACACACACACAAACACACACACACGTACACACACACGTGCACACACGCACGTGCACACACGCACACACACGACTGTGCTCATGTCACGCAGCCCGAAGAAAGGTGCCGACCTAACCCAGCAAAATGAATGCTTTGTCTACATGTGAAAACCCGACGCCGCGGATTTCAGAGGTGTAAAATGTAAAACAAGTCCACCTGCGCAGCGTCATTCATTACTCTTGGTTCTCTCTCCAAGTATTCTGAGGGCATCCTATTGGTATATTCTCAGAGCGAATTATTTAATTATTTAATTTTTGGTGCAGAAAATCTAGGGTTTGCTGAGTAGTAAATGGAACAAGACTCACCTGGCTCCGATGAGCAGCGCCGATCCCTCCCGCTGGAGTAGCTTGAAGTGGTCCCGGTGCGACTCGTTGCCCATGAAGCGCTGCACCTCCTCCACACCTGCACACAAACACAACAGCCTCGTCAGTCACAAGCAGCAGAGCACAGGCCGGCACCCCCCATAGGGACAGCCGCAACCAGTCGCAACCCTCTTGTTTTTCTGCTGGCCCCCGACCTGCGCAAGAGGCCCGGCCCGGCCTGGCCGACGCGTCTGCGAAGCCAGCCGGGCCCAGACTCCAGACCGCACCACGCCGCGCCGAGCCGAGGTCGCTTGCAACTTCTGGCCCCTGCGATTGAACCCTAAAGTTGTCCCGGGCCCCCAGGCCGGGGCGGGCCGGGCGGGCAGAGGCTGCACGGAGAGAGCAAACAAGGGCAAAACTTTTCCCCGGAAGGGAGGAAGACCTGCGCGACCCCTGCAGGGGCCCTGCTGCTCCCCCTGTCTCACACACAGCCAAGGGCCCGCTGGGCCAGGCCCCGGGGCCGCCAGGGGCCGCCAGGGGCCGCCCCCGCCCCCCTGGACTTGGGCTGTCCGACTCACATGCTGCAGGCGCTGCAGGGCCATCCGCCACTTAACACAAGGAAAAACAGTCCGAATGCGAACCATCGCTCAGTTCACAACGATGATCACTGGTTAGGTGAAGTCTGGAAATTGTGGCAGAAGATAGTCATCGTACCACAACGATATCTTCGGTGCAGCATCACGCCTGTTATTGAAGGTGCCGCGTGCTTGTCACCTCTAGAGCACAATTTGTTTTCGTCAGCCCTCCCAGCCCCACTCTCTCTTTTCTTTCTTTTTTTAAGGGGGGGGGGCACCTCCTCCGCGCCCCCGTCCCCGGCCTCGTCCCCGGCGCACTTCCCCATCACCTTCCATCAGGTTGAGTTATTTATGTGTGGTCCCCTCACGCTGTCCCGCGGGCCGCGGCGCGCCGGGCATGTGCCGGCCAGGCTGGGCCGGGCTGGGCTGGGCGTGCGTCGGCAAACTCCATCTATCTCGCTCCCACGCACGCGGTAGGCAGTGCACGACACAGCTCCCTCTCCTTCTACCCATCCGCCACCACCGCACAAACACACCTTCAAAACGCCCCCCCCCCCCCCCCCCCCCCCCCCCCCCCGCTCTGCTGCGCCCCCTGTGTCCCTGCTTCCAAAACTTGGTCTGCCACCAGCGCCACCTCGCCGCGACCTCCACACAGATATATATATAAGGATGATATATATATATATATATATATATATATATATATATATATATATATATATATATATATATATATATATATATGTATTTATTTATTCTCGCCATTATATATTTCGTGTATGTTTTCACGAATCTCCTCCCTCCACGCGCGGTGTCGTCTGCAAAGACGCGGAAAAAAGTTATGGCCTTGCCGGGCCCCGCTCTGTGCTGTCTCCCTTTTTTTTTGTCCACAAGTAAGAAGACACGTGCCCACGGCACGCGTGTACAACATCACACAGATGTGTGAAATTTACCATCACCATCTTACATCCCCCCAAAATAAAAAAAAAAGGATGATTTTTGTCGTTCTTCATTGCTTTGTGGTCGTGTGGACTTTCGGCTTGGGACTCGAGTTGGGACTGCACCTTGTGCGACGGGGCGCAAGGGAGAGAGAGAGAGAGAGAGTGTGCGGGAGGGAAAAGAGGCACAGAGAGACAGAAATAGACAGAGAGAGAGAGAGAGAGAAGCATGACCGACTGCACGGTGCACGGGGGTTGTTTTTACGGACGCTACCCCGTTCGCGTCCTGTTCGTTTCGGCCCGGGGGAGTCGTTTGACTTCGGAAACAGGAGGACGGCATTGTATCACCGCCCCCGGCTCTCCACCCCCGGCCATCCCCCGGCTCCCCGCCCCCGATTCCCCGCCCCCGGGGTGCCCCTCCCCCGACCACCCCCCGGCCGAGGGAACCTCTCGTGTGCACCGGACAAATCTTGCCATGATGCACGCACAGCTTGCTGCTCCTCCTTTGCCATCCATCATTTATTGCGCGCCGAGCCCCCGCGCCGCCCCCGCGCCGCCCCCGCGCCGCCCCCGCGCTACCTCCACGCTGCCCCCACCAGGGCGGCAAGTAGGTCGCTTTGCGTTGTGAAACTGTAATGCGGGCCCCACACGCCTCGCCTCGCGTTCGCGCTGCCCTCCTCGGCGGACCTGAGGAGGCTGCCGGGATGCGCCGCCGCCCGTTCCCAGCTGAAATTTTCATCCTCATTTTGCTGCGCGGGTGAAAAGAGGGAGAAATATCACATCAGAACGGCTTTCCGAACCCCGAAAACGAAGGAGAGGGCGTGTCCGCAGTCTGCACCCCGTCTACAATGCCTACCTTGTATACGATTCCTAATGGTTGTATGAATGCGGCTGTATATGACCCATATACGTCTTCATATACAGCTCATATATAGGATCATATATGAATCGTATATGGTCTCATATACGATTCATATACACCTGTATACGGCCCAAATACGATGATATACAATGTGTATACAATTGTATACAATTATATACGATTCGTATATGGTCCCATATACAACTCTTTTTACCTGGGACAGGAGTGCATTGCATCAAATTTTCATGGAGAAACACGGGCCGGCGGTAGGAGCGGGATTTCTCGGGACGGCGAGGCACGGCTGGCGGAAGCGGAGGGAAGAAGGGAGCCGTCAGAAATAGAGAACGATCCGGGGGCAGCTGCGGCGGCCGGGGGCGGCGGCCGGGGGCGGCGGCCGGGGGCGGCCCTGATGAGCAGAGAGGCACTGTTGTCTCGCGATAAGTTTGGCCAGAATGACAGCGGGGCGGCGGGGCCCGCTGTCGGAGGTTGATAATCGCATCGCCTGCTTTCTTTCGTTCTCCTTTTCCGCTCGGAAGAGAGGGTGAGAGAGAGAGGGAGAGAGAGAGGGAGAGAGAGAGGGAGAGAGAGAGAGAGAGAGAGAGAGAGAGAGAGAGAGAGAGAGAGAGAGAGAGAGAGAGAGAGAGAGAGAGAGAGAGAGAGAGAGAGAGAGAGAGAGAGAGAGAGAGAGAGAGAGAGAGAGAGATGGAGCGCCTTTTGCACGGGACAGACATCATCCCGCCGACACCGCGCGCCCGTCGCCTCCTTTAGCCCGCGAATCATTCCGCAATTTTCTTTTGTATTTCTGTCTCGTTTTATTTCTTCTTCTCATTTTTTTTAAAAGAAATCTTTCTCCGTTTTCATCTTCTTTTTTTCTTTTTCTTAGCGGGATGTGTCCAGGCTATTGTTCGCGGAGTCGTTCGCGAGACAAGGCGGTGAGGACTGTGAGGACTGACAGACGCTGATAAACCGGAGAAACGAGAAGAGCGACGAGGTCTCGTGGACGTCGGCTCTCCGTCGGCTCCCGGTTGGCTCCTCTATCGGCCCTGGAAGCGGAGGGCGCAAATTTATGAAAATTCGCCACCAGGTGGCAGGGCAGGGCAGGGCAGCGTGACTGACGTGGCCGACAACGCCCGGGCCGGTCGGCTGACGAGACGGATCAACCCCCATTATTTCTACATCAAAACGTCCTGGCCACACGGCCGTGCCGTGCCGTGCCGCCCCCGTGCCGCCCCCGTGCCGCCCCCGACACGGCCCGGACCGAGGCGTGTACATTGTTTCGTTTGCAGGCGGGCTAATTCATATTCAGACGGGATTTTTGTTTCCTCCTCAAGTTGATGGATGGCGGTGCAGTAACATGGCGGAGGGGTTGGGGGTGGCTTGAATAAAGAGGCAGTCCAGAATGCACCGCAAAACGGAATGGAACAAAACGGATGGAAAATAAATAGGTGCGCAGTCTGGCAATTTTCATTCGTCCCAGCCGCAATTAAAATTCCGACCGCAGCGGGTGCAATAACAAATTATCACCGCCTTCTTTGCAGTGCCTTCTCACCCGCACCCCAGCTTGAGGTCAGCCACACGCCACCACCGCCTTGCCTAGATTTGATAACACACGCACGCACACATACACACGCACGCACACATACACACGCACGCACACATACACACGCACACACACTCCCCACGACTTGGCACAGATTACATCCGGAATAAAGAAAAGAAGCGGATAACTGCCCTGTGTGGTCTGGGGCCCCAAGTTGGGGGTGGGCAGCGGGGCTGCCATTACTCCAGCGTGAGGCCCCGCTCTGTTGCATGCTGGTTTGTACCACTCAATGAAGGCTTCCATCCCCAGACGGTCCCATTTTATTCTGCGTGTTTCCCACTGATACTATTATGAGCACACAACGTTCTCTGTCTCTTTTCAGTTTATGTGGAAAATGGAAAAAATATATATCTGTACATAGACATTGGTCGCGGGGCACGACGCTTTTGATACCATAAGGAACCTGCAATTTTCACGTCCTTACCGTCGGCGGTGCGCGAGGGCGAGAAAGACAGAGAGAGAGAGAGAGAGAGAGAGAGAGAGAGAGAGAGAGAGCGGGAAGAAGGGTGAGCGAGTGAGAGGGCGACATACACCGGCCCGCTGCCGCCACCTGGGCGTATCGTTTGCACGGCCCGATTTTCCTTTCTCCCCCAGGTGACAGCGTAATTGCTCTATTTATGACGTGCTGCACTCTCGTGACGGGCCTCCAGTCCACGCGGTCGGCAGCGTTCCCGAGGCGCCACGCCACGGCCGGGCCGGACTGGGCCGCACCGGGGACCGGACCGGGGACCGGACCGGACGGCACCAAGGTTTTTCGGAGGGCGGAATATCGACTGACTGCGCCGCGGCGTGAGCTCAGGTCACGTGACCACGCCGGCACTAGTCCTGCGGCGCTCTGGGAAGCCCATCGCCAGTAGTCGCGGTGCTGTCGTAAAGGCTGTTCGGGCCCCGCGGCCCCGCGGCCCCGCGGCCACGCACTCTCTATCTCTGATTACGGGCCGATGAGGCTACCGGACCCGGACGTACCCAGCCCGGCACGGCCCGCACCCCGCTCCGTCCTCCGTTCGTGATCGGCCCAAACTTTGCCGAAGGGGGCGTAAAGTTACGTTCCTCTCACAAACGCGAGGACGACTTTTTTTTATCATCATCATCGGTTGTGAGAAGGGCGAGACAGAGAGACTGAGAATGAGAGAGAGAGAGAGAGAGAGAGAGAGAGAGAGAGAGAGAGAGAGAGAGAGAGAGAGAGAGAGAGAGCCGTGGGAGCTACGTGGGTGTAATCTAACCGCGCGCACAGCACCACAAACACCCCGGCCCCCTCTTTTTCTATGACGCAGGGAGGCGCAGGGTAGAGTCCTCGCAAAGCGCCTCGGCCGCCCCACCGCCGCCCCGCCGGGGGAAAAGTCTCTCTCTCTGCCGCCTTAGCGGATACGACGACAACTTTCTTTCGGTGGCCGATGCCGGCCGATGCTCAGTGAACCTTGCGCGGCCAAAAGACGCGACGAACAAAAGCGTCAGATCGGCCTCCACTCCACTCTGCCTCCCTGTGCAGCGGGCCGGGCGCTGCTGGTCTTGGAACAGCACCTCCTACCACAGCGGCCCCCGCGGCCCCAGCGGCCCCAGCGGCCCCAGCAGCCCCAGCGGCCCCAACGGCCCCAGCGGCCCCAGCGGCCCCAGCGGCCCCAGCGGCCCCCGCGGCCCCAGCGGCCCCAGCGGCCCCAGCGGCCCCAGCGGCCCCAACGGCCCCAGCGGCCCCAGCGGCCCCAGCGGCCCCAGCGGCCACAGCGGCCCCCGCAGGCCTTGACGGTATATCGAAACAACCCCGCCCCCGCCGACCGAAAGGCCGACTGAACGGAACGGGGCAGCGGCGGCGCAGGCGAACGCGAGGACGGACGCCCATCAGCGAGGGCAGAGGGGGAAAAAAAGAAAGAGAAAAGGGAGGCCTCTGACAACGGCACAATAGTAATTATAGGCGCCGCGGCTGTTCGGCAGAACAAGACGGACACTTTAAAACAATTCTTCTTCTTTTTATTTTGACATAATGACGCCACGGGGCGCTGTTGGTGGCGGTGGTGGCGGTGGTGGCGGCCGCGGCGGTCCGTGGTAACAATGGACGTTCGACACTGAAGCAGCTTCCCACATCCCCCCACCCCCCACCCCCGAATCTGACCCCCTCCCTGAGAGGGTACGCGCGCGGAAAGAAAGGGGAGCGCAAGGGAGAGCAATGGGGGAGGGGGTGAGAGCGAGAGAGAGAGAGAGAGAGAGAGAGAGAGAGAGAGAGAGAGAGAGAGAGAGAGAGAGAGAGAGAGAGAGAGAGAGAGAGAGAGAGAGAGAGAGAGAGAGAGAGAGAGAGAGAGAGAGAGCTGTGCATTATTCGCAGTCCGCTGTTTATCGTACCGCCGGAATCACGTGGATAAACACAGTGCTGCGTGAGCAGACAACACGCGGATGCAAACTTTTCAAAAACACGAGTGTGCGCGCGTTCGCTCGCGCGTGTGTGGGGGGGGGGGGAGGGGGTATGTGTGGTGCTGGTCCCTCACTGGGTCAGATGATACGTTTTGTGTGTGTGTGGGGGGGGGGGGGTAGTGAAGGGGGAAGAGGGGAGTGGTGCCGGCTAAAGGGGTACGGGGCAGTATAGTGTGTGCATGCGACAGACCGAGATGAAGGGACACACACACACACACACACACACACACACACACACACACACACACACACAGCCACAGCGAGTGCTGAGTGTTGCATAATGCACGGGGGCGATACAATGCGTGCCCGTGGAGTGATAAGGGAAGGGACACACACACACACACACACACACACACACACACACACACGTGCGCTAACTTCGCCCGACGCGCGCTACGTACACGCTAACGCTGTGTGTTCTGCAGTAATCAATGTTTATATAATTCGCCGTTTTCAGCGGGAAACGCGCCGAAAAAAGAAAATCCCCGCGTAGCTCCACGCGAATCGTGGCTGAAATATAACGGCTGAGACGGGAATCACTTTGGAAGGCGCTGCGCTACGCTACGGCCCCACGGGTTTGGCTCGGCCTCCGCCCTCCTCGTGCGGGGTTGGCGTGACTGACTGCACTGCGCACTGCTGCCAACGTCATCCTCAAATAGAGCAATTTTCCAGCGTCCAGGAGTCCATTTTCCGCCCGCCCCAGCAATAAGGAAGGAAGACTCCGAAACAAGGGAGGAAAAAAGATACGCCGGCGAATGGAGCAGCAGGTGGGAAAAGAGGGGGAGGGGTAAGGGTGCTCGCTGATTGGTCGGTGCGGGCAGCGGCAGTGACGGGTTCGCGCGGGCCACTTTGCGGGCGGAACACGGAAGGAGGATGGGATAGGGGGCAGCTCACGGGGCAGCGCCAGGCGCCAGCCGGGGATGCCGGGTATGAGAATTTCATCATCCCGCGTGCAAGCTCTCTTCTCGTCTTCATTATTGCAAACTCGGGGTCGGTGCAGTAGACTAGCTGGGGGGGGGGGGGGGCTGCACTAACCGCCGGCCGGCACGACACGGACACGGCGGCACGGCGGGCTGCGGCCGAACGCTGCGGGCCGCGCGAGCATTCCAGTGACCGAAGCGAGTGGCCGGGCAGAGATCGTCAGGGGTGCAGTCCGTGCAGGGCAGGGGGCCGCAGGGGGCCGCAGGGGGCCGCAGGGGGCAGACCCGGCCCGGCAGGCAAACATAATAAAGTGAGACGAAGGGAAGGAACGGGCAGGAAAGGGGAGACGGACAGGTCAGCAGACAAACAGGCTAGGCTGCGCACGAGCTGGCCGTGCCGGGCCGTGCCGGGCCGTGCCGGGCCGTGCCGGGGCCGCACTGCAGCTGTCTGGGGGAAGGGGGGGGGGGGGCGGAGCGGCGGAGCGCGGCGGAGGCTGAGGGCGACCGCATGGCGCCTGCAGCTGCACGGACGGGACCCTTTGGCACACACACACACACACACACACACACACACACACACACAGGCAGGCAGACAGCGCGCGCACACCGCGATGAAAGATTCAGGCGTCGTCGCCGTTCGCCGCGGAAATAACAGCTGCCACACCTTCACGACGACGCTCATGACGGCGACGGGGGCCGGGGGCCGGGAGCCGTGTAGCGGCTGCCCCGGGTGGAGTTGAAGAGGAGGCCGACAGCAGGACGTCCTGCTGCAGCGGCTGCCCCGTGGGGATGGACAGCCGCTGCACGCACGGCGGACCGCCATTTCAAAATTAACCCTGTGTGTAGAGGGGCAGTGGGGGTTGCAGTGAGAGACAGAGCGAGAGAGAGAGAGAGAGAGAGAGAGAGAGAGAGAGAGAGAGAGAGAGAGAGAGAGAGAGAGAGAGAAAGGGGGAAGGGGGGTAAACGAGGCAGACCACATGATTATCATTGATTATCCAGCTCCGTGTGCGGCGTGCCGAGCCCAGGGGATGGCCGACGGGGACCTGTCCGGGGACGGCCTGCCTGCTGCTGGCTGTCCTCCGTGTCCCCTAGGTCCGCCGCCCCTCCGCCCCCGGCCGCCACTCCAACGCTGCAGCCCAAAGCCGCAACCACAAACCACCAGTGGGTCCTGTCCTGTCACGCGGTGGACTGGCGTGATGCCCTGCAGGGCCTGCAGGGCCTGCAGTCCGTGAGCACGACGGAGACGGATAAGGGCCTCTCCCTCCCCGACCACAGAGCCCCCCGGGGCCCCCCGGGGCCCACCGGGGCCCCTGCAGCACGAGGACACTACCGGGGAAATTAAACAAGACCGGAAAAAGATGGCTCCAAGGACTCCATTCAGCAGCCGGCCGGGGCCTCGCCTCCCATTGACGGCGGTGGCGAGGCGTGCCGAGGTGCGTACAATCAGGGGGCCCGGCACGGCCCGGCGGCCTCCGCACCCAGGAATGCAACCCCTTCCACGTCGTTCGCTATTCACTGCATCGCCCTCCTTTCCAATTTGGCCTGATGTGGGAACAGCGGCGGGGGGAGGGGGGAAAGTCGTGCGAGCCGTACTCCACCGCTGCCGAGCCGAGCCGAGCTTCCCGCGGTCGGAATTTTCAATTCCCGATCAGCATCCGCCGGTGTAGTGGTAGTAGTAGTAGTAGTAGTAGTGGAGAGGAGAGGGAATAATAGAGTCCGTTCAAATGGCGCGGCGTCGACCGGCACCGTCCCTCCCCCTGGGCGCGCTCACTCTCCCTCCGCCCCCCCCTCTCTCTCTCTCTCTCTCTCTCTCTCTCTCTCTCTCTCTCTCTCTCTCTCTCTCTCTCTCTCTCTCTCTCTCTCTCTCTCTCTCTCTCTCTCTCTCTCTCTCTCTCTCTCTCTCTCCCACTGATGGGGGGAAGGGGCTGCTCGGGCCGACGCCTCGAACGCCGCGCCGCAAGTGGGGAAGGAGGGCGCCATATTAAAAGGGCCGATCGGACGTGACAACGGGCCGGGGCCACCACCACCACCACCACCACCACCGCCGCCGCCGCCGCCGCCACCACCACCACCACCACCACCGCCGCCGCCGCCACCGCCGCCGCCGCCACCACCACCACCACCACCACCACCGCCGCCGCCGCCGCCGCCACCGCCGCACGGTGTCCGCCGGGGAGGTGGGCATGCCCGCCGCGCCGCTGTGAGCGCCGGGCTTGCCTACCCACACGGCGCTCCCTGCGGACAGCCCAGCTCAGATCAGCTCTTCCGGGCCGGGCCGCTGGTGGCCCCCGCCATTGCGCCCCCCCCCCCATTTTCCCTCCAGCCTGATGCCGGAGGCGAGCATCTTTCATCTGGGACTCGAGCGAGTCGCTGAGAGGCACAAGCACGAGGCCGGGAGGAACAACAACGCGAGTGCAGCCCCCGCACAGCCCCCGCGCAGTAGCTCCGGTCGGGTACCCCGTCTTTGTGTCCGGCCGTCCCCCCTTCCCCTCTCCGCCCGCAACCAGACCACCGGATGCCGAGTCAAAGTTGATGTACTGGAAGGAATTGATGAAGCAAACATGGGGGCAGGCGCGCCCGATACCGAGGGGAGGGGGAGGGGGAGGGGGCCGTGTGGTGGCGGTTGGTTTGTGCGGATGGCCACGCATGAAACTCACATGTGCGCCACACACACACACACACACACACACATTCAGACACACACACACACATTCACACACACACACGTGGTGTTGAAAGCCCGTCAAAGTGCACACAGCAGGGCCGGTGGCGCCGCTCGGAGGGCGCCACTCGCACTGCAAATTTTGATTCTTCGTCAACACGAGGGCGGCGGGGGGGGGGGGGGGGGGGGGGGGGTTACCTCACCGGCGCTGAGCTGCGCTGCCGAGCATCTGGTCTGCGCGACACGAAAACCAACTGCAGGCGACAAAGTTCGGCCTCCCGTGGGAGGAACAGCCCCGCATGACAGCGGGCCCCAGAGTGCTGTAAATCAACGACCACACAAGGAGCAGGAGTTGGGGGTCCTTAAAGACCTGGTGATCCGCCATTCCAGTACCGGGAGAGGGAGGGGTGGGGGGGAGCGCAAGGCAAGGCGAGAGCCTGCCTGGCCGATTTTCCACCTGGCAGATTGGGTAATTGACCAGCAAGGAGGGCACAGGGCGCAGGGGGGCTTGCGAGTCTTAATGAGCGCGGATCAATATCGGCTGTGTGTGTGTGTGTGTGTGTGTGTGTGTGTGTGTGTGTGTGCGCGCGCGCGCGCGCGCGGGGGGGTTAGCGGGCGGGAGCCCAAGTTCAGCAACAGGACCTGCGGCCGACATAGCTTAGCTGGCCTAGGCGGGCGGGCAGAATACGCGCGTCCGGCGGAGCGGAGGCGGAGCTCAGGCCAGCCAGGGGTAGCCGAGGGGGCGGACGAGGGGGCGGACGAGGGGGCGGACGAGGGGGCGGCCCGGGAGGCGGCCCGGCCGAAGCGAGCAGAGTCAGTGCAGGGCACGCCCATGGGCACGCCGGCCACAACACAACAAGTCCCTTCCAGCAGCCGTGATTCTGGAGGAGATCGTGGCCACCATGAGCCGTATAGAGATAAATGGATCCTCGTGTGTGCGCGCGCGCGTGTGCGTGTGTGCGAGTGCGGCGTCGTAGCACGACCGAGCACAAGACTCTGTTAGCGGAAGCAGATATAACGTGTTGAACGGGTAGGGCGTGGAGGAACGCGCGTGTCTGCGGCTTTCGCCATTTCTCTCTCTCTCTCTCTCTCTCTCTCTCTCTCTCTCTCTCTCTCTCTCTCTCTCTCTCTCTCACTCACTCTGGCTGCAAGGCGTGGCTCGGTCATACCCAGTCCTGCTGCATGAGACATATGGGCACACCAGCAGCGCGGCCATAGAATGTGAGCGAGAGAGAGAGGGAGACCAAGGGGAACGACGGAGGAGATACACACTCGAAGAAAAAGGTGGTAGTAGAATTTGAAGCGATCTTAGGATAGACAGATGGATAGATGGATGGATGGATGAATAGATAGATGGATGGATAGCGTGTGCAGGCGCCTGCACGCACATCGAGGCTTTCACACCTCGGCCCTTCCCTTCCCCGGGCGCGGGGAAAGCACACTGAAATTGTCCCGGTAGTTAACTTGGTACGTGCGGGAGGGCTGGCCGCTGTAAGTGCTCTGGCCGTAGCGCCGGGCGGCGGGGGCCGCAGGGCCGCAGGGCTGCAGGGCTGCAGGGCCGCGTTTAGAGCAATGAACAGTAACAATCAGCGGGTCCCCCAGCGGCCTTGCGGGGCCTGCGGGGCCTGCAGGGCCACGCAACGCCAGCTAGCACACCGGTGGAGCGGTCACACACCGTAGAGAGGCCGAGTCATTGTGTCAAAGGTGTTCAATCAAAAGATTTAGGCTTGCAAGGTGGATAGAATATCGAAGACAAATTGAAATATCGGTAACGTTACGCAATTTGAAAGATTCAAAAGCAATATGCAGATTTAATTTGTTTAAAACGTAAATTTCACTTGGGCCCCGCTCGGTAAAATCTCTCAACCCAAGAAACTCATTTTGCTTTTGAGAGAACGTGCAAAAAAAAACTTGAAATGACGGCCAAAGAAAAACCTAGACGAACTCGCTTCCCTATTCCGGCGGTTATTGGCAGTGCCGATGCGTGGCACTGCGAATAGTGAGTCTGCTGCCTTTACCGCCCCGCGGCGGCGTCGAGGGGGAATGCTAACCTTTGCACCGAACCGAACGACGTCAACCGACACGGCGGCGGCTTCGGCTTCGGCCAAATGCCACGATTGACAAGACCGCGCGCGTGTGTGTGTGTGTGTGTGTGTGTGTGTGTGTGTGTGTGTGTGTGGCACGCGCGCCGACAACCAAGACGTCCACCCAGGGGGCGAAAAATAATGGCAAGGTAAATTGAAAATTGAGAAAAGAAGTTGAAAAGCTGTGTGAAGGGTACCTATGGGGTATTCATGGAGTATTCATGGAGTATTCCGCCGATCTCACATCGCGGGACGCTGCAGTGCAGACTGAGCACAAAGGAAAGTGTGCCTCTCTTGGCGAGGCGCGCGCCGCGGCCCGAAGATGATGTATGCAAGCGGAAGGCAGCCGTGCCGTGCCGGGCCGTGGCGGGCCGTGCCGGGCTGCCGCGCTGCACATGCGCTGCTCGACGGGGACCCCACAGATAAAGCACAGAAACAGCGGTGTCCTCCACGGTGTCCTCCACGACCCGAAACCAACTCCGAGCCCCCCCCCCCCCCCAATTTTGTCTCCTCCGACCCGAAATCCCCCTCGGCTGCCCCGCCCGCGACTCCCCCGCGGCGAAACTGCGGTCCTGGCGCAGGCGCAGCGGGGACCGGGTATAGCGGGGCGTAGCAGGGCACAGCCAGACCGTCGGGGCGTGCCGGGGCAGGGCAGGGCGGGGCAGGGCGGGGCAGGGCGGGGCAGGGGTGGGCGGGAGGGCGGCGGAGAACAAGTGCAGCAGGAAGCAGCGAGCGCACATTCAGGAGGAGTATCTGGAATCTTGGCGTCGCCGGCCAGGCAACTGCCAGGCACTGCCAGACAGCCATGACAACACCAAGCGTGCCGTTATGCGCGATATGGCCGCCACGTACGGCTCTAGGACTTCCTCCTCTTCTCGGAGTCCTCGTCCTCGTCCTCGTCCTCCTCCTCCTCCTCCTCCTCCTTCTCCTCCTCCTCCTCCTCCTCCTCCTCCTCCTCCTCCTCCTCCTCGGAAAAAGAAGGGGAATGGAAGATGAATGGAAGAGAAGTGTGCAGTACGTTTACAAGACCGGCTAACATTCCTCTAATGCAGCCGTTTCCTCTAGCCCCGGCCCCGGGTTTCAGCACGGCCCCGACATATCTGCGGCGAGGCGAAGGCGCCTGTACCGGCTGCTCTGCAGGCCGCGGGGCGGGGCGGGGCGGGGCGGGGCGCTGTCATGCTATTGTGCCCGCTGCTCCATCCAAAAGTTTTCAGCACAGCGGCGCCCTTAGGATAGCGGGACTGCGTGACACAAGGAAACTCGGGTCAGGCGAAGAAGGAGAAAGAGGAGGAGGACGACGACGACGAATGTCACGCTAAATATCTCATCCCTAAGGACAGGGCCGAAAGCGGAGCGATGGCAGTTGCATTGATGCCCAGATTGATGATACTCTTTCTATTTTTCCAGATTGATGACGTCGGCGGTTGTTTCACCGCACCGTGGTCGAAGATACGGAAAAAAAGAAGGAAAAGAAACGAAATTAATTAAAAGATCCGCGGTTCACGTTTTCATTTTACGACACGCGAGCAGAGACCTTTTCGTTCCGCCTTTTCCACCAGTCGGTACTGTAATCTGAGGCACGGCGGCGCGGCAGTGCAGCACAGTGCGGTGCGCGGAGGCGCGGTGCGCGGTCGGTCACACCTGTCTCGGTACCTACCGCCCCCCCCCCCCCTCCGCACACGACTGACCCACATCGCCGGATACTTTATACCGTGTGTGTGCGCGGCGCGCACCTTGCGCTCATATTGCTGCCCACATTGCTGTACAGACAACAAAGTACAAACGCGCACCATTTGCACCATCCTGCCACCCAAAACCTTCTTTTTAGGGAAAGGAGGGGGGGGGGGGGGAAGGGGGGTCCTTTTTCAAAACAGGAACAATAGCAATATTACCGAAAAAAAAAAAGATTTACAGAACAGCAATTGTCAAGGCGATGGAAAAATTAGAATTTTTGGAATGCAATAACGAGGGCGCTTTCTCAGCTAAATTAGGCCTGCACGACTAGACGCCAGATTTTTCCAATGATGGGATCCCGAAAATTCGCTGACGGACAGCTAATTCCTACGGGCATGGATGGATTTGACGCGCTCCACTCGTCGGTGTGATAGGGACGGGGGTGGACGGAAAACCACACTCGGCCCCTACAGACACCACCGCGCCGCACACCCTCCATTACTCTTCTCAATCATGTATATTGATTCTAGGGGGTATTGTAGTGGCAGTTCTTCTTATTCATTCTAGCCTTCCCGCACGGATATCCCACATCCTGTTCTACGCATAGAATACTTGGATACGCAGGAAAGATAATTTGTTTTTCTGAAAAATTGAGAATAACTAGACGACTCCCGCGAGTATTCGAGCTGCGATTAAAGCATTCGAAATTGCGGGTGCAGCAGCCGCAGCCATGGTTGTCCGCCCATCGGATGTGGGCCGCTGATGGTACGTTACCGAACCGCGAGCCACACAATGCACCCTGTGCGCGGATTTGTGGGAAGCGCGTGGCGGATCCAATCGCTCACCTGCAACAGACAGAGACACGCCGTTAGACAGGCTTCCTGCAACGGTCATGAGCCGCGCGGTGAGTTAGTGCGGGTCAAAGGGTCGACCGGCGTAGGCTAATGACCAAGTGCGTTGGGACACGTCACGTGCGCGCGCGCGCGCGTGTGTGTGTGTGTGTGTGTGTGTGTGTGTGTGTGTGTGTGTGTGTGTGTGTGTGTGTGTGTGTGTGTGTGTGTGTGCGGGCCAGGGCGGGGAGTTCGTATTCAGTGGAGGTTTTCAATGAGACTTGGAAACGGAAGATGAAGAAGAAAAACACTTCCACCGAAAACTCTCAAGAGCCGGCGTGAGAAACAAGAATGGCCGTTTTGAGTGGATTAGGAGGCAGGCCCCATACTAGGCGCAGCGCGTGTGCATCAAGATTTCCCATACCTGCTCTCCAGAGTTTCCGTTCTCGAAGTGCGTTTTTGATCTTCCGTTTCAGAGCCTCGTTGGAAACCTCTGTCCTTCATATCTTACGCTGCGGCGCATTTGCTTGTGCATGTATGCAACGGGCTAGGCCTGCGAGAGTCTCCACAACATGGCGGCGCCGAAGGACAGGAGAAGACGGTGGGAGAGAGAGAGAGAGAGAGATAGAGAAGCCGTAAGCTCTGACAGTCCATTACGTTGTAAATGATCGTAAAAGCGCACAGCCAGCCGGCACAGCACGCCGTTGTGCGGGGTAACAGGGTAACAGGTAGGCCTAGACGTCCGCCAGGCACGTCCGTGCGGGGAAGGAATAAATACTCCCCTAGACGGGTCGTTTATAATAAACGTACACACCGGTGCGGTAGAGCTGCGAGCCGCGGCCCCGTGATAGAGAGCTCGCCGGCTGATGGCAGTGTTTACAACGTTACACCGGCGCTATGCAAGGACTCTGTACCCGCTTTGGGGTTTGAAATGGATACTGACTCTCTGGAAGATATTTTCAAAACGTATTTAAATCAAGCCTTTCATATCTTTTTTTCGACTTTCTCCTTGATTTTCTGCTGCGACTTCCACCAGGCAGGTGCAGCGGGGTGGGGCGGGGCGGACTGGTCCTCCCGGACGACTCCGCGCGTCGCTAGCAGGAGGTGTTCGCCGAGGGCCGCGTCGCAAGGGCCACGCCAAGGCCTGATGGATGCTTGTTTACGCCCCGATCCACAGTTACCATGAATTTTTCATACCGCAATACGACAGCAGGGACGTGCGCGCCCGCAAGGAGGTACTACCCTGCCACGCCACGCCTAACTCAAGCTAGGGGAGAGGCGGGGGAGAGGCTGGATGTGTGGGGGCACACTCCAAGCGCTGTCACTCTCATAGATCGCTCTGACAGTTCATTAAAAAAAATTGAAAAAAAAAAAATTCAGCAAAAAAAAAAAAAATACGGATCGCAGGTTCGAATACCGGTGGCCCCACTTCCTCTCTGGCGACATATAAACAAACGGGAAGGCAGAGGGACCCGAGCCGCAGCCCTCTGGCCCTCTGGGCCTCTGGTGTATTGGGCGCCGGTCGGCGCATGTGACGGGCGCCATTCAGAAGCCATAATTCGATTCCCTTGATCATACACACGAATCAGGGCACCCCATTCGAGACCAAACACAAATTGCGTGGGCCAATCCCGCGGCGAGTCCCGCGGCGGGCTAATTCGCTTATTTTGTACCCGCAAAGGGGCACCACCGCCGCCACGTCACTAGGAGCAGGAGGGCTGCTGTCATAGGGCTCTGCTATGAGGCTCTGCCATGAGGCTCTGCCATGAGACTCTGCCTTCCATGAGGCTGCCGTGAGACTCTGCAATGAGGGTCTGCCATGAGACTCTGTCATGAGACTACCATGAGACTGCCATGAGGCTCTGCTATGAGGCTCTGCCATGAGGCTCTGCCACGAGACTCTGCCATGAGGCTCTGCCATGAGGCTCTGCCATGAGGCTCTGCCATGAGACTCTGCCTTCCATGAGGCTGCCGTGAGACTCTGCAATGAGGGTCTGCCATGAGACTCTGTCATGAGACTACCATGAGACTGCCATGAGGCTCTGCCATGAGGCTCTGCCATGAGGCTCTGCCATGAGACTCTGCCTTCCATGAGGCTGCCGTGAGACTCTGCCATGAGACTCTGTCATGCGACTACCATGAAACTGCCATGAGGCTCTGCCATGAGGCTCTGCCATGAGGCTCTGCCATGAGGCTCTGCCATGAGTCTCTGCCATGAGACTCTGCCGTGAGGCTCTACCATGAGGCTCTGCTGAGGCAGGGCTGATTGGAAACGCACCGAGCCAACGGGTCACGCTACAGCGCCGCAGGGGCCCGCAGGGGTCCGCTGGCACCTCTCGGTGCAGGTGTGCCAAAGGAATGAGCCCCGCGCACCGCACGCGCACGCACGGCCACGCAGCCCTCTACACTAATGATAATGGCCGCGGACACTTGCACACGCGACTCTCACGCACCTTCCGTTCGTTTTGACACGCGCGCGCGGAAACTGACAGCAAGCAACATGCGCACACAGTCACAGACACACACACACAAACACAAACACACACACACACACACACACACACACACAAACAGATCCGCCCAGTCGGCAATGCGCTCCGTTTCGAATACCTCACCCGCATCACTGAGAAGAGTAAAATGATTTATCAAAGCGCTGCTTGCTACTGGGAACGTTGAAGGGCAGCGCGGCCGGGGCGGGGGTGTTGGCACAGGACCGGAGGCACCGGAGGTACCGGAGGGGCATCAATTATTATCCCCCGGCCTATGGGCTTATGGCAGCTCATTCCTGTCTTATTCGGAATAAATCCCGATCCGGGCGGGTCCCAGTCGACCTGAGCCAAGAAGTGGCTACGGTTTTAACTCGGCCGGCGGGAAAAAAAAACAACAAAAAAAAAAATACTATTACACTTCGTGAAATACTGGTAGGCCCGAAGTGTCACAAAAATGGATTTGGATTCAATTTTTATATTTCTTTATATTCGTTATTCGGAATTTTTGTTTGGCTAGCTCTTACTTTATTTTCAATAACGGAGGAAACGTTGGTGATTTGAAGTTTCAAAGTTTTTTTTTTTTTTTTTTTTTTTTTAAACAAGTTTTCACTTCAAAATGCAGGTGATACAGACGGGAAGACACCGCGTTATACGGGAAATGTCATAGTGTACAGCGACTGAACACATTATGTAAAACGGGAAATGTGAGGGGAATCGTGGCGAGACTTCATTGTCGATAGGTTGGCTGGTCGCGGCGCGGCCCGCGGCCCCCTAGTTCTCACTGGCACTGACCGGTCGGCAGATCGACAATGTTTCGCTCTGAGGGTTATGCCTCTCGTGCATACTCTAGGGTCCGAAGCGGTCGCGACTCTTGAGTTGCCTCCCTTTTAAACAGGGCTCGACTCGGCTCGGCACACCAACAATAAGGGCTGTTTCACAAGAAAGGGAGAGGTCCGATTTTTAGCGTGACAGGAGAAGGATGGGTGATACTGACGCAGCCAGTTGACGAGCCGAGCACGCTAGCTCTGTCTTTTTCTTTCGCTATTGGATGGAGTGAGAAAGCTGAATTTGAACTCGGTTTTGAGACTGTCTCCTGCATTTCTGGAGTGTAAAATGACGTCCGACGCTGTTGTATGGGTACTATGCGAAAGTCAGGAAGGTCTGAAAAACTTCTCACAGAGACTTTCGGTTTTGGCGTATGGGGCAATATTGGAAATAAAAAAAAAAATAAAAAAAAATAGTCCGATTTTGGGTGAAACTATAAGGTCACTCCGTGCCTAAAAAACAATTTGGGTGGAAAATGAGACCGCTGCGGGGCGGTAAGTACAGCCCGACCCAAAGCGACGGAAACCGGAGGAAAATGCACCGTCGTGATAAATAGAATAGCGGCGGCGAATCTTTTCTTTCATTCCTAAATTCCTTCGGCGAGGAGGATTATTCGGAGTGCAAAAAACACTGGGGCCGTTGCTGGAAGGACGATTCAAGACGAGAGATTCTAACAGAGCGAAACTAGAGGAAAATGTAAAAGCAATGATAGAAGAAGCGCGAAGCAGGCGCTGGAGAGGGAGGCGACACGATGAATTAAATAAAGATAAAACAGGGGAGGCGGGCGGCGAAATCAGACCACTGCCTTGATTATTTATTTTTGTAATTGTCGGCATATCTCTGCCTAGCAGCAGCATCGGGCTCGGTTGCAACTCTTTGGTCTGCGTCTCCCATTCTGCTTCCGTACTGAGTGCACGTTTCTTTCTCTATCCCGGTCGGCCCGATTCGATGATTGGAAATGCAAATTCCCCCTCCGACGGCTTCGCCAGGCTTCGCCATAGGCTTCGCGCATGTCCCAGACGACAGACAGCGCCTCGCCGCACTCGGCAAACGCCGGCAAACGCCCCACTTACTGCACGTCCGCAGGCTCAGCTGATTGCTTTTATCTTATTTCGCGAAAGCCCCGTGTGTGGCGCGATTATTATATCATTTGGACGCCTGCATTTAATTACTGAGAGAGCAGCGCTGCGCGAACGCCATTGAAGGGCGCGGCGGGTGCCACCAAGCGTTTTACGTTTTTAAAATAGTCGCATCGGCAGACGCATTTCCTCATTGCAACGCCCTCCCTCCCCCTCCCCCCTCCGCCCGGCCCCCATCCCCCCATCACGCCCGAAAAAGCAGCGGAGCAATAGTCTTGTTGATTTACAGCGATCGCTTTCGCTCATGACGGGAAATGAGGGGCATAAAGTGCAGAGTCCTCGTCCAATAGGTGGGGGGGGGAGGGGGGAGACGCCGGGACAATAATTCGGATGGCAGCGAGTACAGAGCAGGAGAAAATGCGCGGGGCAAGCGCTGCCTGCGCTGCGCTGTCGGGTCGCGCGCCAAACTTTTTTTTTTACGATTTCCAACTTACTGCCACCGGCTGAGACTGCGCTCTGCGCTCCTCAGCGGCACGGATCTCCGGCAACTCGTCTGGCAGCCAGTGACACTGCACTGCGTGGCGCTGCGTGCTCTCGGAGCTGGTGTTCTGGACCCCCTACCCATTCTGGACACGAAATGAACACGGCAGTCCGGCCAGTCCAAGGGGGATGGAGTGGGGCAAGCACTTTCACGTTGGCTGTTTTTGTTTTTCTGTGTTGCTGGCTGCTGCCCTGACGAAAGGATACCACCGGCAGAGCCGAGCAGGAATGGTGTTCGTATGTCACTGCTCACACATGACCCTTCCACCATTTAAACAGATGTCTCGGCAAGGCCGGCCACTTTCACAACGCGAATGTAGGAAATGAATACTCACATGCAGCGGGTTTGTTGCATCTATCTATCCTTGTTGCACGACGCGTCCGGCCGTTCGTGTGGGAGCGAGAGGGATAGCAGCGGCGAGAAAGGCGTGATCGACTTATTACAGGTACCAAGGACTATACGAGAGAGAGAGAGAGAGAGAGAGAGAGAGAGAGAGAGAGAGAGAGAGAGAGAGAGAGAGAGAGAGAGAGAGAGAGAGAGAGAGAGAGAGACAGAGAGACAGAGACAGACAGACAGACGGACACTTGGCAGCCTTTCATGATGGTAAGGTGGTGACCATGGATTTGATCGCATGACTTACAAACTGTTGTGACCACCAACGTCGTTTGGAAGTACAGCAGCGCGCGTACCTCCCATTCAGAAATATTGTGACCAAAAACAAGACAGGCATGGAGAACGCTTTAGCGTTCTAGGACAGACTCGTTTTTTGAGTTTTGAAGGAAAATAAGGTTTTTCGGGATTTTCATAAATTTAATGTTTTTGGTTCTCATATTTACGAACAATTTCTGGGTCTATGTCGTTTCTCCCACCTCACATTTGTCCCACCTATTAAATTTTTATTCACAAAATATTATTTTCAGCAAAAATATGTCAAATAATCGTTAACTTTTTTTCTGAATATTTTCATATTATATCTTGTCCCACCTCACATTTGTTCCACCACAAAAAAAAATATTCAGACTAAAAAATATTGTGATTAAAAAAATATTCCAAATGAAAAAATATTCCGAAAAGAACAATATTCCGAATAAAAAAATATTCCGAATAAAAAAAAATTCAGAATAAAAAAATATTCAGAATAAAAAAAATATTCCGAATAAAAAAATATTCAGAATAAAAAAATATTCAGAATAAAAAAATATTCAGAATAAAAAAATATTCAGAATAAAAAAATATTCAGAATAAAAAAATATTCAGAATAAAAAAATATTCAGAATAAAAAAATATCAGAATAAAAAAAAAATTCAGAATAAAAAAATATTCAGAATAAAAAAATATTCCGAATAAAAAAATATTCCGAATAAAAAAATATTCAGAATAAATACAAATACAAAATTTGTTTAAAAAGGCTACATTCGGAACAATAAGACAACCAGAGAGGAAGAGCTCCTCAGGCCGCACCACGCTGTCGGTTGCCGACCCTGGTCCTGGAGCTGGAGAAGGCGTTCGCTGCTTTTGGGACGTTGTCCGCCCCGGCCTCTACTGACTGACACTCCTAACTGCCAGGTGAAGTCTATTCAAATGACACAGGTAAGTCGAATTTGTTCGTGTTCCCCTGGGTTCAAATACCGGCTCAGTGTGATCGTAGCAGAAGCCAAACATACTCGTTGCAGCTATTAGCTGAGTAGGTTCGACAGATTGCTCTTTCCAGGCGCCTCCGAGTACCCTGGGTGCGCCATATCGACACAGAGGCGGGTTTCCCTATCAGCGTCTTATGGGTCAATTTATATGCGCTATGTTATTTTGTCTTTAAGGCGCCGATAGGCAACCCATTCGACTGCGCTGCATTGCCTGGGACACCCAGTACATGTATGAAGTCGTGGTTGGTTACCCAGCAGGCACCTCGTGGAACTTTACTGGGAAAATTAGGCTTGGCCTTCAGACAATATCGTGCACGTGCTTCATAGATGATTCATGTGTTGCACGGGAGAAAATGTGGACGTACTTTATGGACAACGCGTAACTCGAACCGCATGCATGCTTCAGTCGTTATTGCCTACATACGAGGCGCTATGTGCACCAATATCAAAAGCCATTTCCTGTGCAACACATGAATCATCTATGAAGCACGTGCACGATATTGTCTCAAGGCCAAGCCTAATTTTCCCAGTAAAGTTCCACGAGGTGTCTGCTGGGTAGGCAACCACGACTTCAGACATCTACGTACTGGGTGTCCCAGCCAATGCAGCGCAGTCGAATGGGTTGCCTATTGGCGCCTTAAACACTGTAAATCGAAGAGCGAGGTTCGTTACCCAATTCGGGCGATGTAAAACACATCGCGAGGGGTCTGAACGTCGCCCAGTTAGAGAAACGAACCCCTTTTAGGGCGATTGCCCCCCGACATCGCTCTTTTAGGGCAAGATCCCGCGAAACCTCGCCCTTTTAGAGAGATGGTTTTTAACCTCACCCTCTGGAGGGCGAGGAAATTTGAGTCAAAAACTTCACCCTTCCAAGGGCGAGGAACATCACTCCAAGATTTACAGTGAAGACAAAATAACACAGCGCATGTAAATTGACCCGTAAGGCGCTGATTGGGAATCCCGCCTCTGTGTCGTGCTGGCGTACCCTGGGTACTCGGTAGCGCCTGGACAGAGCAATCTTTCTAACCTACTCAGCTAATAGCTGCAACGAGTATGTTTGGCTTCTGCTACGATCACACTGAGCCGGTATTTGAACCCAGGGGAACACGAACAAATTCGACTTACCTGTGTTATTTGAACAAACTTAACCTGGCAGTTAAAAGCGTCAGTCAGTAGAGGCCGGGGCGGACAACGTACCAAAGGCAGCGAACGCCTTCTCCAGCTTTAGGACCAGGGTTGGCAACCGACAGCATGGTGCGGCCTGAGAAGCTCTTCCTCTCTGGTTGTCTTATTGTTCCGAATGTAGCTTTTTTAAACAAATTTTGTATTTGTATTTATTCTGAATTTTTTTTTATTCTGAATATTTTTTTATTCTGAATATTTTTTTATTCTGAATATTTTTTTATTCTGAATATTTTTTTATTCTGAATATTTTTTTATTCTGAATATTTTTTTATTCTGAATATTTTTTTATTCTGAATATTTTTTTATTCTGAATATTTTTTTATTCTGAATATTTTTTTATTCTGAATATTTTTTTTTTTTATTCTGAATATGAATTTTTTATTCTGAATATTTTTTTATTTTTTTTATTCTGAATATTTTTTTATTCGGAATATTTTTTTATTCGGAATATTTTTTTATTCGGAATATTTTTTTATTCGGAATATTTTTTTATTCGGAATATTTTTTTATTCGGAATATTTTTTTATTCGGAATATTTTTTTATTCGGAATATTTTTTTATTCGGAATATTTTTTTATTCTGAATATTTTTTTATTCTGAATATTTTTTTATTCTGAATATTTTTTTATTCTGAATATTTTTTTATTCTGAATATTTTTTTATTCTGAATATTTTTTTATTCTGAATATTCTGAATTTTTTATTCTGAATATGTTTTTTATTCTGAATATTTTTTTATTCGGAATATTTTTTTATTCGGAATATTTTTTTATTCGGAATATTTTTTTATTCGGAATATTTTTTTATTCGGAATATTGTTCTTTTCGGAATATTTTTTTATTCGGAATATTTTTTTATTCGGAATATTTTTTTATTCGGAATATTTTTTTATTCGGAATATTTTTTTATTCACAATATTTTTTAATCTGAATATTTTTTTTGTGGTGGAACAAATGTGAGGTGGGACAAGATAAAATATGAAAATATTCAGAAAAAAAGTTAACGATTATTTGACATATTTTTGCTGAAAATAATATTTTGTGAATAAAAATTTAATAGGTGGGGCAAATGTGAGGTGGGAGAAACGAACTGACCCGCAATTTCTGTACAATCGGTATTTGTGATTTTTTTTTTAATTCTGTGTTTTTCTCGCGTCTTAACTGGACTTAGCCACTGATCTATTATTCCGAGCGCTGCAGAGTACGCGAAAAGTGATTGTTGACTGCGGGCGACGCCTGGTCCCAAGACAAACTTCCACCGATCTGCGGTCTCTAAATACGAGTTTTTTTGTTTTTTGTTTTTCAGAAATCTAGTATGTCATTTTCGAAACTAGATCAACGCCCAACCAAAACGCCCCCAAAACAGAATCCCTCCGTTACGCAGTTTTCGAGATGAATCGGGGTCTTAACTGACAAGGCGAGCGCAATACTCGTTCTTTTTTTTGCTTCTACGTCATAGTCGTAGTAGAGGAAGCAAAGAACGAGTAAAAAGGGGATATTTCCCTCTTTCTCTCTCTTTCTCTCTCTGCAGAAAAAGGGGATATGGGTTTGAGAGTAAATACAGGGGTACAACATTGTCGGCGGTAGATTTTCTTCGACAGAGCCAGTCGAAGGTTCGTCGGAAAGCCGGGGTCCGTCGAATAAACCCTAGCGTGTATAGAGGAAACAAAAGGGTAAATAGAAAGGAGGTGGGGGGGGGGGGCGAAAAACAGGTGTAAGAGGCTGTATACCGGTAAGGGCTGGGCGTTGCCCTCCCAGTAAAACACATCCCCACCCCCTCTTTCCCTCGCGTGACAACTCTGCACAGCCCGCTCACCCTAACTAGGACCCCGCTTCCACCTCCTTCATAAACCCTATCTGCAGGTCGTATACGTTCTGCCCCCCCCCCCCCCTTCCAGCCCTCCTCACTCCAGCAGGCAGAGAGAGGGAGAGGGGGTAGTTTTGAGGCAAGCGCGCTTCACCCTGCTCGTCTTGGCTCGCGCGCCGCACCCTCCCATTTTCCTAGTTTTTCGCAGCCAACTCCCCCCCCCCCCCCGTGTCCACCTGCTCGAGACACTTTTGATTCCAGCGCCTGCTCCAACGCCTCCAGCCGTGCAGTTCCACAGGACTTGCTGAGACGCCGACAACTGTCCGGGAAGACTTCTCCCTTCTCCCATCTCCACCCTTCTGTGCGCCGGCCATCCCGGCTTCTTTTTTTTTTTTTTTGTTGCTCTTTAGTCTCTTGCGCTGCATTTTTATTACCCAAAAATGTGAACGTCGGGCACATAATTCACATCTCTCGCGACTTCCTGGGGAAGGGAAGACAGAGACAGAAGCAAGAGAAACGCACAGAAACGACGGGAAGCTGTGAGAGTGCCGCTGCTGCAGGTGTGTGGACCGCAGCACCCGGCAGGCCGCGCCGCACGCCTCGCCAGGGTCTCACCCGACGGACCGACCTCAGTCGGAATAAGGTTTTTCGACAGACACACCACCCGGAGGAAAAGCCGAAAGCAGCGGCAAAGCTTCATGGCAGTTGCAAGACAAATCGCGGAGGGCGCTGCTTCGCTGCTTATGCACGGCGGGCGCCGAGTTTAAATGCCACCTGTTCGTGAAGGGCCGTGCCCAGTCCCCCCACCCACCCCCACCCGCACTAACTGTTCCCAAGCGCAACATTTTGGTAAATAAGTGTGTGTCGCGCGCACCGCGCCATCAGGGAGGGGGAGACCCTGCACAGGTGAGAGGGGGAGGGGTGGGGCGGGGCGGGCGACCTCGTTTAAAATGGAAGAGGAGCAGAACGATGCACGGCCGAAGAGAAACCACCGCCGCTGCTGGACCGTCTTCCGAGCTCCAAATATATAAGGACTTGGAGTCGTGCTGCGGAGAGACCGGGGCCCGCGGGTCTGCGGCCTGCGGGCGGGAGGCGGGGACCTCTGGGACGGAGACCAAATGAGTTTGGCTGAGCGCAGCAGGAGCTGCTAGCAGAGCTCTGCTCCGGGTGCATTGTGGTGCGGGGTGCCGCTGCAGCTCCAGGGCCCGCCCGGCCCGCCCGGCCCGCCCGCACGCCCCCGCTGAGTACAGTTGGGGGAAGTCATTCGCGCACCCCGAACAGCAGTGTTCATTTCACACCTGGCGGAACAAGGGCGCGGGTGCGCACACCTGGAGGAGAGTTAGAGAGAGAGAAGAGAGAGAGAGAGAGAGAGAGAGAGAGAGAGAGACAGACAGACAGACAGACAGACAGACATACAGACAGACAGAGACAGAGACAGATAGAGAGCGAGAGAGAGAGAGAGAGAGAGAGAGAGAGAGAGAGAGAGAGAGAGAGAGAGACAGACAGACAGACAGACAGACAGACAGACAGAGACAGAGACAAAGAGAGAGAGAGAGAGAGAGAGAGAGAGAGAGAGAGAGAGAGAGAGAGAGAGAGAGAGAGAGAGAGAGAGAGAGAGAAGCCCCCAACAAGTAGCGGACCCCCACACATGGGCACTGGCAGCCTCACATCTGATTCGCCGTGTGCGGACCCGGTGCTGCGGTGCGGTACGGTACGGTACGGCAGCACGATTTACGGGCCCCGCG
Source organism: Odontothrips loti (assembly GCA_038380765.1). Taxonomy (NCBI): domain Eukaryota; kingdom Metazoa; phylum Arthropoda; class Insecta; order Thysanoptera; family Thripidae; genus Odontothrips; species Odontothrips loti. Next base: position 6,966,953 of record CM076244.1, on the reverse strand, counting down.
GCGGCGATACGGCATTCCGTGAGACGGTCCTCTCGGCTCTTCCGCGTCCGGCCGGAAGAAAGGCCTGCCGGGGCCTGCCGGGGCCTGCCGGGGCCTGCTCACACATACTTAACACCCCAGTCCGACCCAGCGTAAACGGGACGTGCCGAACCAGACTGTTAAGTTCCGCAAAGGAATAATTCCGAGGAGGGATGAAAAGAGTTTGAATTGTCGGCGGGGAGAGTCATCGCGGCGTTTCGTGCCTGGATTGTCGCAGGGACCGGGTCGCCGTCATCGTCTCCGCGGAGAATTATTCAAAAATATTCCGAAGCGTCAGTCGAGTCGAGAGCGGACCAGGCCAGAGCCCGGCCCGAACCGGCAAGGGCCCCTCTGCGGCACGGCAGCACGGCAGCAGCAGCAGCAGCAGCAGTTGGAGAGGGGAGCGGCAAGTTTTGATCAGGATTTAATTAAGTGCGACGTGCCTTGTTTTGCATCTGAGACTTTCCGTCCCTGTCCGCGTGTCGGCCGTATCCCGGCGGGTCCCGTCCCGGTCCCGGTGGAGCACAGACAGCCGCACCGCCACACCCGGTCACCGTCAGCGGGTGCACCGCTGCACCTCACTCAAGGCGGCGTTAGAGGTACGCACAACTTAATGGAGCCCATTTCGGCGCGGGAAGAAGCAGCGGCGCGCAGTTCAAAATTTCCCGCGCCGCGCCGTCGATTGCTCGACTAGGCCAGGGGGTAATCGAGATCCGAGAGCGGCCCCAGCGGGCTGGAAAATTGCAAGGAATGGAAAAGCGGTCGGGGCTGCAAGGAGGCCGCGGGGGGGGGGGGCTGCCTCCTCCACTCGCAGGGCCCGCAGGGCTGCTGGCAAGTCAAGCAAACGGGGGCGCAGGGGATGCAGTCGACAAGGCTAGATTTTTCTAAACCAAGTTCATTTTTTTTCCCTGTAACTCAGTATCTCCGGCCCCGGCACAGGGGCAGCGCGCCTGTCACGCAGGGGGATAGGCCGACCGCACAACAAGGGCTGCGAGCGGGCTGCCTACGCTGTCATTGGCAGGCGCTCCGACCGGCTCACGGCCACAGCGAGATGGATATGAATATGGCAGGCCCGGCAGGCCCGCCGGGAGGGCGCATTTAAATCCCATCGGGGCCCTCCTCTGCCCTCGCCTAACTGGAGAATCGTATTTGTCACAAATGGGCTTGTTAGGCGGCGGCGGGGCCGGCAGGGCGCGGCACGTCTGCAGGGCGGAGGACCTCGGATCAACGGCGTTTCTCCGGTGGAAACCCAAGTACTGTTTATAGCTCATGTTTCTGCTCTTACCGCGCGTATTAAGACGGTGCAGAAACTTGGCAACTTTCCAGATATTTTATTTTGTTGTTCCTGACCTGCACCATCGCCCAACAACAACATTTTCATCAGGAATATCGACCCCGCACTATCCTCTCTCTCTCTCTCGCACCTCCTCTGTTTCTCTTCCCTCCCGACCCGACTCCTTTCCCCAAGCTCTCCTTTCTTGCTCTTCTCATCTGGACATGCAAACTGTACCGCACACACACACACACACACACACACACACACACACACACACACACACACACTCACACACACACACACACACACACACACACTCACACTATCTGGCTAGGATCTGTACGGCGCAGCGCAGCCGTTTCTTTTAATTGGTAATGTGCAATTAACTTGCGTTTAATTATGACTGCGATAGTTCTCCCGCTTGAAAGAGTGAGGGCGTTCTGCAGGCCTGGCGACACGAGTGTCGCGGCAGCTCCACAGTTTTTGCTCCCCCCCCCCTCCCCCTTCCTTCACCCTTCATTATTTCTTTTCACTCTTATTATTTCCCACGACTGCCCGCCTCAGTTGTGTCCTTTTGTGTCACTGTATATCACGCCGAGGGTCCACAAAACTCGCCCCCTTTCCCCTGGCGTCCTCCCCCCCTTCCCCTTTTATGTTGCTCTGATCCCCATACTCCCCCTCCCCCCTCCCCCTCCTCAAACCCCATGTTTCACGCCATGGCCAGTTCCGCGTCCTTGTCCCCCTCCCCCCTCCCCGCCTTGTGCACTACCGCCCACCGCACTCCACCCGCCAGGAGGAAAGGGTTAGCATTTAACACCACATTTTTTCGCCCTTTGTCTCTGTCTCCCACCCCCTCCGCGCTCCCCCCGCCTCCCTTCCCGCGTAGCAAATAAACGGTGGTGACCTCATACCACATCGATCTTACGGACAGATACATCACAGCGAGCGCTGCACCAGGCGCCAGGGCCGGGTAGGGAGGGAGAGGGAGGGAGGGGAGGAGGGGCAGATGGAAGGGGAGGGGAGGAGGGGCAGAGGGAAGGAGGGGAGGAGGGGCAGAGGGGAGGGGAGGGGGCTACAGCGACCGCCACTCCACCCTGCTGCTGCTTAGTGCGCGCGGCGAGCGACACATCGCCTACGTCCAGCTTTGTTAATCATCAGCAACCCTTTTCTCTCGTCGCTCTGAAAGGGTGCCGCCGCTCTCCACACAGAGAGAGGTCACACAGGCTGCCGGGGGCTGCCGGGGGCTGCCGGGGGCTGCCGGGGGCTGCCGGGGGCTGCCGGGGGCTGCCGGGGGCTGCCGGGGGCTGCCGGGGGCTGCCGGGGGCTGCTGCGGGCTGACGGGGGATGACGGGAACGCACCTTGCCTCGCCTCCGCCGCCAGAGCCGCCGACACTTCGTGAATAATGCGCGCGCCGCGGAATGAAGGCGGTGGAGTCGCTGGCTGCCGCTGGCTGCTGCTGGCTGCCGCCGACACAAACGCCGCCACACTCGGCCACACTCCTCTTCCGCCCCAACCCCCGACCTCCACCGAAATTCGAATAATATTCTATCCGATTCTGTTCCGAATAACACGATGCGCCGCCGGTGCCGGGCTGAAGGGGGCGGAGCGGAACAGCCGCGCTGTGGACTGCCGGCTTCTATCCTGCCGGCGAGGACGCAAAGAGCACCGTGTGCTATGCGGCGGTATGAAAATGTCAGCCGGTGGCGGCGGCGCCGCGCTCCGTTAGCGTCTTCAGCGAAAATACCAGCGTGTTTTCCGGTTGCCGTATAGACACCGATGCAATGGCGGCCGCCACAAAAACACGAGAGAGAGAGAGAGAGAGAGAGAGAGAGAGAGAGAGAGAGAGAGAGAGAGAGAGAGAGAGAGAGAGAGACAGAAACAGACAGAGAGGGGATAATCTGCTGGGCGGTGAAACAAAGAATGAGACCAGCAGCAGGGGGAGGGATTGCGGGTTGCGTTTGCGGCGCGCGTTTTCGTCGCGGAATGCCTGGGCCCTACGACCTTGGGAAATAGTTCAGAGTGGTGTTCGCATCCATTAGCCTTTTCCCGAACTGCGCGGCGGTCTGAAGAGATTCCACATACACACACAAACACACACACAAACACACACGCAGACCCCAGACCCAAAGGGGTAGGGGTGGAGCCATGCGTGATTTCATTACGCGCATCCAAGCCACCGCCCGCGCTGCGGCGGTGGTGGCAGCAGCAGCAGTGGCGGCAGCGGCGGCGCCCTCTACTCACTCCTCCTTCACTCCAAGTGCTGCGGGTGGACTCCTTCACAAGGTCCGGCAGCGCACAAAATTATGTTTTTGAGGTCAACGCCGCTGCTCGCCCGTCCTTCTTTCTTTTCTCTCCCTCGCCCCCCCCCTCTTCTCTCCTCATCTTTCCTATTTCATTTTCTTTGTCGCTGTCCCCTTTGAATAAAAAATGAATTAAATTCTTGTTGGTGGGTACCGCAAGCGGCGCTGGGGCGCGCGCTCCTGCAGAAGGTGTGCGGCGGCGCGTACGAGGTAAATCAATTTCAAGCACAAGCAGTACTTCGTCAGCTACGAGACCGTTCGAGACGAGCAGCGAATGCCGCGCGGGTAGTTTTTTTCCCGCGCCACTTTTCCTTATTCACTCGCGCAGACGGGGGCCATACTGCGTGGCAGAAAAAAATATTTACTTGCAGCAGCGCGCGGCCCTTGAAAAACAGGTATTCCATCACCGTCCGCTTGTACCGTCGGTACCAATGTGCCGCCGATCGGCTGCCAAGAGCCGGCGGGGCGCGGCTGGGCTGCTGCCAGGGGCGGGCGGGGCCCAGCGGAGCCCAGCGGAGCCCAACGACACCTGACTGCCCACCCAAACGCTCTCGCTCGTCAACACAATTTTTTTCATACTTTTTTTAGAGTTATCGTTAGATATACTCTATAACTTCAGGTTTTATACCGTAGGGGGGCTTGGTGGATGCGTCGTGGGCGCGCGCCGCGCGCTCGGCGGGCTGGCGCTACTTGAGAATCACACACACACACACACACACACACACACACAAACACAAACACAGGGAGGGCGATAGCGAGGCCAGGCAGGCAGTGCAGGGGCGGAGGTAGGGTGGGGGGCGGCTGCGCTCTGCCCTACAGGGCCCACAGTACCCCACAGCGGCTGGCGGCAGGACGTGGCGCGGCGTTGCGGCTGCTGAATCCTTAGTCATAGCGCTTATGCCTGTCTGTCCCCCGGCTGCTGTCTATCCCATAGCTCGCTGCTGTTGGTGCGGTGGTAGTTGAAATTTAAATTTGTTTACTGTGAAAGGTTGTTAAGTTAATAAAAGTTAAAAGCCATTATAGCGCTATGCCTATCTGTCCCCCCCGGCTGCTGTCTATACAAACTCGCTGCGGTGGGAGTTGAAATTTAAATTTGTTTATAGTGAAAGGTTGTTAAGTTAATAAAAGTTAAAAGCTATTACAAGTTTAAAGTTGTTACACGTTAAAAATTGTTAAAATTTAAATATGTCCCGTTAGCCCGCCAGCGTTAAGTTAATTGTTAATGTGAAATGTCGTCAATGTTTTGCACGGCTGTTCATGTATTTGTCAAATTTACACAAGTATGCAAGTGTCACTGGTGCTTTGAAGCCCACGTGCATTGATGTGCGCTGCTCAAGTACAGTTCTTATGAACTGTTTAACCGATAACTCTATGCCACATGCTTGCATGTGTTTTTTCACGGAAAATGAACGTTCACCGCACCACACCCACCCTGAATACTCTCCTCAATCATAGTTCCATGCTTAGAGGGTATTCTTGGCAATTCTTCTTGTTGTGTATACATTCTAGCCCTCCCGCATGGATATCTCCTATCTTGCTTTACGCACGGGATACTTGGATGAAGCATTAAAGGCTCGCAGTACAGATAATTTGCCTGGCAGAGCAATGAGAATAACCTATACTTCCCGCGAGTATTTGACACTTGATTGAAGCATTCAGAATTGTGGGTGCCGCTCCGCTCCTCACCCGCCGTGTATTGATCGTCGCTAATTTCAATCACAGCCTAGTAGTACCACACACGTCAGGCAGCGCCGTAATGACCCGGCTGATTACTCAGCAATAGCAACATCATCATCACGGCTTTAATCACGGGGGCGCGGTCTCTGAGACGCGGACGAGGCCCGCAGGCCCGCGTGTGTTTATGCTGCCTCCGCACCACTGCCACTCTCTGCCATTCATTCCCTGACCCACGTACCGCGGTACCGCGCAGGGCGCTGTCAGGATCGATCGTTGCGAACACAGATCCGCGAGTTCATGAAAACCTCTCTGTAAATGATTTAACGCCAACATATTTATCTCTCCCGCCGGCGCTGAGTTGGCAGCGGCAGCGGCCCTCCGCCCGCCCCGGACCGGGCCGGCCACTGGCTGCGGCCACGTAAGCGCTATCGCATTGTCTACGCATGCCAGTTCGTTTGCAGCGCGGCGGCGAGCCTTCGCAGTGCGCGGTCAGTTCGAAAATGTTTGTGCTGTCCAGCTGGCCCGTTGCCCAGACCACAGTGCGCCCCTCCCCTCCTCCTCTCCCCGTCTGAAAGGTGAGCCAGTCCGCGCGGTGCCAGGCTAGGGACCCACGTCTACTACTGCTACTACTGCAGCAGCGGCGGCACCTCAGCTCCAGATCTGGCAAACGGATCAGCCAATGCAACAGAGCTCAGTGGCACCGTCAAACCCACGCAAGAGAAAACCTGGAAGGGCGTTTTGGCTCTGGGAACGTGTGGGCAGGGTTCCATAACTTAACGTAACAATAGGTATTTTCGTTACGTTAAATGTTATGAACAAAATACGTAACTTTAACAAATATCATGGTTTTAACGTTATTACCTCTCAACGCAGGAGAAATGTTACGACAATAACGTTATAAAATAACGGGGTAATAACGCCTAGCCGTGGGCCTAGACACTCGCCTGGCCGGTCCTGGAGGCCAAGGCAAAGGACACGCTTTTCTTTTAACGCGAATATCTATAACGAGGAGCGTAATAACGAACTAGAAAGCAAATGTTATTGTTATTAACATTAACGTTAATAGCTCCGGCAATTAATATAAAATAAATAACATAACTCAAATTCTCAATGACGGAAAATATAAGTTTTGCAACATTTTGGCGTTACGTTGTTATGTTAAGTTACGGAACCCTGCGTGTGGGACGTAGTGTCTGTCGCAAGGTCTGTCGGGTTGCCTATCCAGGCCGAGTTCAGCTACTAGGCCCGCCGAGAGGCTCACCATACGGCCTTTTCCAGCCGCCCTCAACATCTGCTTGCACACGGGTCGGGTCAGGCAGGGCCCGTCATCGCTACACGTATTCCGAGAGCGGTGGCTTGTTGCAGCACGGCAGATAGCTGCGCACATAGCCGCGCCGCCGCTCGCTTTCCCATTTCAAGTATCATTTCCACCCGCCATTTGACGACAGCGTCACACACTGCCTGCTATGCGGGAGCCCGGGTGGGCCAGCCCGCACGGCACGACGCGTGCGTGCAGGAGTCGGTGCTGCCTAACCAGCAAGGCGCTATTTGTGCAGCGTTCGCAGAGCCCCGCTCCGCCCCGCCCGCCAGGTCCTGTACGGCCATCAAACCTAATTTCCGCAGTCAGAGACGACGGAAGGATTATACGGCGGCGGGGGCTCAGCGCGGGGCGTTATACTGCCCGCCGCCGTATGTGTGCGTGTGTGGGTGTGCGCGTGTGTGGGTGTGTGCGTGTGTGCGTGTGTGCGTGTGTGCGGAAATATATTGCAGCGGCCGTACTAAAAGTAGCGCACCCAGACGGTTCTAAACAAAACAACGCCAACGCCACTTGGGCCGAACTGTACCACGCGAGTACTGCTTCAGATCAGCGCTTTATTCCTTTCCTGCCGCCGAGTTTACAGTCGTGCGCTCTTCTGCAAGGACCCGGACGGGATCCCTATTTACACGTCGTGACTCTGCAGTCGCGCTATTCGCGCGCTATTCAAACCTCCCCGCCGAGCCGCGGCCAGGCTGCCTCGGCCCGGCCTGCCGCGCACCGCCCTCTCCACACGGCCCGCGACTCACCTGCAACACAGAGAAAACCACAATGAGAACAAACAGAGCGGGAGGGGCCCACAGCCATAGCAGTGCGGACAGGCCGGAGTTAAATATGGACGGGTCCGGTCAGGCGTCAGGTCGGCGTCAGCCGTCAGGCACACAGAGGAGAAACGTCGGCGGGATAGAGAATTGCACGATAGGTATCAAGGGCTCTCCTTTCAGCCGAGAGAGCTCCGTGAGTGGCCCCCGCGGCGGCTCCCAGCGCTTGCCGCTGCGGACGTTTGTTCCGATATTGATCTGCTTATCACAATACGCGAAAGCAGGGAGGAAACGGACGGGAAAATGCAACTTCTTTTCGCAGGGAGCGCAGCAGTGGCGCGCAGCGCGCAGCAGGTGTGTGCAGGGAGTGCCCGGCCAAGCCCGGCCCAGCCAACCGGTCCTGCCTATCGCCCAGGTCTATCGCCGACTAAGAAGCGTGCAATTTGCTTTGGCCGGCGAGAAGGTGCCAAAGGGGCTTTTGCATATACCCGCTCACGACGCCAACTCGCGCGGTGCGAAGAAGACCGCTCCGCTGGCCCCGCGGCCGTGGGGGCCAGAGGCTTGGCCAGAGGCGGCAAGCGGCGCGTTGGGTAACGCGGCCCGCGGCCCCCTCCCCCAGCGATAGCAACGTGCCGATAAGGTGGCGGCCGATGCCAAGGGCGCCTCGCGGATGACAACCACGCCGTCTCACTCGCACACGCACCGCACCTCCACGCCCCTCCCTCCCCCTCATTGATGTCGTCCAAGCCATGCCGACGACATCGCGTGCGCCGCGGCGCGCGCCCAGCCCTGCACACGCCCTCGACAGCTACAACAACACCCTTATCTCGGAGGCCGAGCGGTGACGTCAGGATGGATCACTCGCTGCCGTGCTCGGTGACTGCTGCACGTCGCCGAGGAGGGCGAAATATCGGGACGAAATTCGGAGGGTAATGCGGCACTTGCAGCAAGTGTCGTCACGCTGCCACGAAAGCGGACTTCTTGGCCTTTCGGACGAGTCCCCCGGCGCTTATCTCGGGTCAAAGAGGCCGCGATTCAGCCGCAGGTTCTCAATCAGCCTTCGTGCCGTCGGGCCGTTGGTGCCGGCAAAGCTGTGCCGCACCCCACGTAAACGGCAGTCAACTGCTTGTGGGTACGACGTAACGCAACGTCAAAGACGCAACCGACCGTGCGAAAAAATATATAAGCTGACGAGTGGAGACAACTTTGAGGCTGCTGGAATACGCAACACACACACACACACACACAACTTTACGAGCAAGACGCCGTTTATGACACGGCGTCATCGCGTACTTGCCAGCAGTAGAAGTAGCCTCTTGGCTCCGAAAAGACATTCGATACCCTCTTCCCATTTCACATTCAGGTTCGCATTCGCATTCAGCGGGGACCGGCTGGCTACCGCGCACGCCTATAAGGCACTGCTACTAGAAGGCTGCGGCCGTGCTGCTGGACGTGACCAGCAGACTCTAGAGGGCGCCGCGCCGCTCGACTCCAATAACAACAAGCCCCACACAACTAACAAAATGTGGACGAATAGATAAACGATATAGATTTTCATTCTTTTCAATAATTGGGGTCCAACGTTACCGAAATCGATAAGGAAATTTTACAGAGCCTCAGGGGAGGAGTGGTGGCCGCCACCGCGCGATCACACGCGGGGACGAGCTGACGAGGCTGACGTGATGAAACCCGTGTCCGCCGCCGCGCCCCTGATTTATGAATTTCTCATAAACACGTTCTGCGGTCCGGGTCGGCAAGTGCGTACGGAACGCGTGTTACGGCACACCAGCAGCCCGTCGCCGTGTGTGACTGAGCATGCGCGTATGACAGAAATACGAGCTGGGGAGGGAGTCGGGGAGTAAAAAACAAGTCTCACACCGAGCACAACATCATAGCTTACGGGCGCGGACACGCGCATTATGCATTCGCACATCAGAGGTGTTTTCTATGGCATGGGAGCCGACACGGAGGCACACGAGCGCCTAGATACTAACGCCTTTTTTCAACACGAGAGCACTCTCAGAAGTATCACGGGAGAAACTTCAGATAACCAAAATTGTAGCACAATCCGGACAAAGACTAGTCGAAAAAGCGACCGAATTGCAGCCGTCTTGGTGCTTTAACTCGATTTGATTAGGAGTAGCGGGACAACATCTAGGATGACGAGGACTGGGCGGTATGCGTTCCGAATAAGTGAGCCCTCCGAGAGAGACTTCAACGCACGCGAAAGTCGAGAGTGACTGAATGGAAAGGTAGATAGGAGTCCTCGCTGATTCTCCGGTTCAGTGAGCAGCAGACATGGTGTGGGCTGGAGTTGCTCCACGCAGTCTGCCGCGCTCGAATGGATTGTGTACACACACACACAAGGCGACCGGAAACCTATGCACCGGAGTCTTCATGACGGAATGCCTCATGCCGCCATATATTCGCCATTAGTTTACCATACAGCAGGTCCGCTAGAAGGCGCACTGCACCGTTAAGAATAAAGGCGAAGGAAATAGACAATGTGGTAGGACAGATGGTAAGGGGGAGCCCATTCACACGCTGCAAGAAAGATAAAGTGGTCTGAACTCTATAAACACTGAGAAAAGTGTAGAAAAATGAAAGGAATATAAAATTCGAACCCTTCCACACCACAAGAAATGTCATCAGTTAGTGCGACAGCCACCAGTCCCTACAGACGGCTGTCAGTCCCAGCGAAATGTCACCGCCGCCTTACAGAAGCAACTCCGCGGTCCCTCGCTGATCAAAGGTCACACATCTGCAAGGCGTCGGCAAGGGCGCCGCTCGTAATGAAGGCGGCGGGGGGTTCTTCCTTTTGTTTATCTTGGCCTCGTCGCAGGCGCATCGCCATCGTTCCGGTCTCGCGAGGCGAGGAAAACAGCGCGGGCCGTCAAAGTGTCAACGCGGAGCGGGAGGCGAAACATGTCTTTGCAGCTTTATAAATAACTGATTCACATTCACTGCTCCGGCCTTCCGCCCGCAGAGACTCTGACAGTCAGATTAGGGTTCTTTTCTCCCCCTTTCATGCCGTGCAGCTAGATGGCCTGCAGCCCTCGTGCCACCTCGCTTGCCTTCATGTTGTCACTCACTCCCACCTTCTCTTTCTCACTCCCACCAAACAAATTTATTTCGGTGTTTCTGTCACTGCAGTTCGCGCACTGTGAGTCGTCTGCAGTGAGTGGTGGCACTTTATCTCAATCCGAAGCGGTAGACGCAACATAACCTGCTCCTCCCCGGGATAGTTTCCAGTGGCCGTGACACAGGGACAGCGTGGCGGAGCGGAGCCGGCGGAGCCTGCTGCTGCTGCTGCTGCTGCTGCTGCTGCTGCTGCTGCTGCTGCTGCTGCTGCTGCTGCTGCTGCTGCTGCTGCTGCTGCTGCTGCTACTGCTGCTACTACTACTGCTGCTACTGCTACTGCTGCTGCTGCTACTGCTGCTGCTACTACTGCTGCTACTGCTACTGCTGCTGCCACTGCTGCTGCTGCTGCTACTGCTGCTGCTGCTGCTGCTGCTGCTGCTGCTGCTGCTGCACCGCTACGGCTCCTAACCCCTCCCACCGCCGCGCCCCCACCAACGAGTGAACTGAGTCGGAACCGGCCGGAATTAAGAGGATTTGCATCCACTTCTCTTTGCGTGCGTCGAAATTACATTTATTATCGCAGATCCCGGTTTTTTCTCTGCTTTCCAGCATCATTATCATTATCGAGACGACCGCTTTGCGAAAGATTTATTAGCCGAGCAGATTGGATCACGGCGAGGCAGTGTCTCTGCGAGTACCACTACTACTTTTAACGGTCGAACGTCTCGAGTCGGTTGCAGGCCGATGGGAATCATTTAAAAGGCCTCTCGCGTGATAACGCGGTTAGTTCTACGAGTCGCGAACGTCTCCGAGCCGTCAGTTCTCATCGGCCGCACAGCCGACATCCATCACGGCATGTCGTCGTATCCTCACTGCATTTCGAACCGACATTTATTGCAGCTCAGCGCAGCCGTACAGAAATACCCTGGAGGTTGACAACTGTACGCGGAAACCTGTCGGCCGGCGGAGTAACAGATCGACCGATGGAAATTAGGCCCATTCATCAGAAGACAGGCGATCTGGCAGTAGCAGCAGTGCGATCGCCGGCGTTACAAATAATCGAAAATAAAATGCACGAATCGAAGTGATTTCGCGACGTTCTTGCTCGTCTTGTGGGTTTTTCTGTTTTTCTTCATCCCTCCAGCGTTGTTCGCGTATCCACTTTTCACTGTTTCGGCCAAACAGAGTACACATGGTTAGCCCGAGCATAATTAAATTAAATTACGCATTCACTTTTGAGAGTGTACCACAGCGACATACTTTCGTCAAGTTCAGAGGAGCGGAAAACGTACTGGACCGACTGCGGTTTTGGAAAAGGGCTTTGGAAGAGGGTTGTGGCGCAGGGAGGGGGTGGGGGTGGGGGTGTGCCTCCCCGCCGTATCCGGCAGGCCGGCCGGCCGGGGGTCGACCTGCTCCAGCGAATCACTGATTTATGGTAAACTAATGAATGATCGGCCTCCGCTCGGCCGCACGGGGCCGTATATCAAGTGCAACCCGAGCCTATCCCGTAGCGGCAGGGAGGGGGGGGGGGAGGGGACAGCCGGCGGGGGCCTCGGGGGCGCTGACCACACGCCCGGCGGCGTACCCTCAAATCGCTGACCAGACCAGACACCTCACTGTCCGTTAAGGAGGTACTCGCTGCCCCCGTTAGACTTGTCAGCCGCTCACAGACGCAGATGCAAAGCACTGCGGAGAGAGCGAGAACGAGAGAGAGAGAGAGAGAGAGAGAGAGAGAGAGAGAGAGAGAGAGAGAATGAGATGAAAATGAAGCTGTCCACGGAGCACATAGCGGCGCAGCGGGGCTCTATCTGTGAGGAAACCGGCCAAGGCGGCGGGCAACTTCTTCTTTCCACCGCAAACAAGGCGGACCACGACGCACCCAGCGTGTGTGTGTGTGTGTGTGTGGTAGTGTGTGTGCAACGCTCGACTGTATTTGTTCCCAGCACAGATTGCAGTTGCCCGTTAGCCAGGCGATGGGCACCAGGCGAGGCCGTGTGTTGAGGTGCGAGGAACGAGTAAGGAGAACCTCATTTTCGAGCAGACGGCGACGGGTGGGAGCGGCGGAGCGGCGGTGACCGGCGGCCGGTGCACAAACAACCCCTGCACCGCCGTGCTGCGCGCAGCGCCCCCTGCCATTCGGGCCACCCTCCCGCCACCCTCCCGCCTCCCACCCCCTGCCAGCCTGTCAGTCTCCTGGCTCTGTCGGGAGGGCAGCGGCAAATGTCAAGAGGGCAGGGGGTGGGGGGGGGAGAGGATCACGTCACCGAGGAGGTCAGGCGACGCCGGGGGTGGCGGCGAGAGGGGGAGAGAGAGAGAGAGAGAGAGAGAGAGAGAGAGAGAGAGAGAGAGAGAGAGAGAGAGAGAGAGAGAGAGAGAGAGAGAAAGAGAGAGAGAGACAGAGACAGACAGACAGACAGACAGACAGAGAGAACAAGAAAGCGGCAGAACTACCCGTGCAGTGTACCCCCGCGGTGCATTACCCAGGGTACACTCAGCGCGCAGTCGGTGTGCTGGGGCTGCACAGCGCCGAGGCGCACGGCCCGCTGTGATGGGGAAGCCTCGCTCAGTCTTCCCTGTCTTCCTCCAAAGTCACCGTGTCCGCTCCACCTCCCCTTCCCCTTCCCCTGCAGCCTTTCCAACGGTGTACTGCCACACAGCGCGGGGCTAGTGTATCGATTGCCGAGCCGTGTAGGCTGGAATCACGTGACACGGCGCGTGACACGGCGTGAGACGGCGTGACACACGTTAATCAGTGTGTCGCGTGCCGTGCGAGTGGCGCGCGCGGCGCGTGCAAGTGACCCCCGCCCGGTGAGGTCAGCCGGCATCCGATGCGGACCCCCCGCGCACAGGAATAAATAAATGAATAAATCAAGGACTCGGTCAAACACCCAAAGGTATTTCATTTCAGTTGTAACAATTTTAAAAATTTACGATTTCAAAGACAAACAAACAGAAAAAGGTTCATGTCGCACTTGCTGCTTCTGAACCTAGTCGTCGGACTATAGAAGTTCCATGAGCGCAGCCCAGAGCGCTACGCCATACATTTTTCAAACACACACGACAAACTCTCCGTGTTCAAAACCTCCCCCTTTCCTCGCTTTTTCTCTGTCCGGCAGCCGCATTCGCCACTCCCCGCGACGTATGCGGCTCCCGCCATGTTCCGCTCCCCTTTTTGGCCGGGCAAAACGGAAGGCGCCGTTCATTACCCCGCCGAAGGTGAGACAATATATCTCTCGCGTGCGGTTTGAGATGATAACCGTTCCCTGCAGGGCTGGCGGCGCCCTGAAGGGTTCACACACACACACACACACACACACACACACACACACACACATTATCCGATGAACTGAAACTCGCCCCTGGCGGCCCATACGCCGGCCGTCACGGCCACACACACACACACACACACACACACACAGGTGCTGAAATATTGGCTGGGCAGCAGCGCGGAGCCGTGCTCGGATGAGAGTTGTTGTTGTTGTTGTTGTTGTTGTTAAACCGGGAGTTGCCAAAACAGTTTGCCGGCACGGTCAACTTACGCTGTGAAATGAGGTCCCATCATCCGTTGCCATACCGGCCGCGGGGTGCTTATCCACAGGCATTGCGATTCCCTGGCTGTCTGTCCGTCTCCCTCGCTCAGCCGCGCATTCCCTCATTCACTCTCTCCCTCCAACGTGACAGAGCGCCGTTGCTGACGAAGTGCTGTCATTACGCGTGTTACGCATGAAAGGCCGCAAGTGCCTCCGAGCGTTACACACACCGTGCAGAAGGAGAAGCAGGAGGAAAGCTACCGAGATGGAAGTTCACGCCAACCAAAATAAAGTACTCGTATTCGGCATTTCTATTTTTAATAACTTCATCTCTACTTGAAAATAAATTCTATGATCGCCTTCAAGAAGCGTCAAGATATCTGGAAGAAATCATGAACTTTCTTGATCATATTTTGTCCTGGTAAGAGGTTTACGCATTTCAAAACTGCGTTCTCGAGGCACAAGTAGTCAGCACACACAAAAAAAAATATAAACAAGGGGAAAGGGGGAGGGGGTGATGATGCATAGAACACATTGACGGAATCTGGAAACGATCCGAATACATCCTATAAAAGGTCTTGCGCGAGGGGTATCGTGAATACTCTTAGTGGCCAGAGAATTTCGAGGCAGATGGGAGGCCTACCTAACCGGCGTTGGGTAAGTGCATTTTATTAGGTGACAGTTATATCGGAAGCGCAAAAGTAAACGATTAGTTGTTGTAAATAATAGCGGGATATCATTTGCGAGAAATAGCGCGCGGGGAGGGGGGTGGGGACGGTGTCAATAAAAGTATTAGGTTATGGTTGAGGTAATGACGTTGGTCGACCGGCCCAACCATCTTGATAATAAAAGCCATCTAGCGGCAAGAAGTGTAACTAAATCATCAACATGATAAGTTTGCAACAATATATACAAACTGCGGCGGTTTACCTCCAATAATTCGTTCGATAAATATATTGCGGCTGCAAATGTCCACCAAATGTGAAATGATCCAAATCAAAGTCTGCCACCACGTATATTCCGGTTGCGAATTAAAGTCAGAATCAAAAGATGCAAAGAGTTAACCCATGGACGCCGCGGCGTCCACCTTCCCCCTTGTGATATTTTGGGACTAGACCAACACTCGCTCTCTGCGACGCGGAGTAGCGCCAGCGTTGGAAGCCGCGTTCGCAAAGAGCGAGTAAAAAGGAGTTAAAGTCAGTCCCTCCTCTACAAAACAAAGCTCACCCTGCTTCAATTAATATCACACACACACACACACACACACAACAGAAACCGACAACAATTGTCTGCTGAATAAAGTGTTTGCCCAGCCCTAACCCTTTCCAGCTGCAGATACAGTCTTTTTGCCTCCTGCTCTCAATCGAATTTCAAGATATGCAAAGCGCTTGGGGAGCGGTTTAGTCGCGCCAACTTAATTTTAATTAACGATTTTATCTTCAATCCGCGGCTCTACCAGCCCCCCTCCCGCTCCCAAAGCTAGCTAGAACTGCTCAGCGCTGCATTGAAAAGTGATATCTGTTTCGTCAGAGGACTGCGCAGCAGCAGCATCAGCATCAGCAGCAGCAGCAGCGGCAGCACCAGCGCAATAAATAGTGCACACGCAGAGGCGTTGGGAACTGCCGCTGGCATGTGGCTCTGCGGAGGATCTCTAATCAACGCCATCGAATTGCAGTTGCAGCCGTTGCATCACCTCGGGACCCTGGCGTAGAATCACTTTGGGGCTGAGCCGCTGAGCTCGGCGGCCGCGCTGCCCTCGCACTGCCGCGGCGTCATTTCCTCGGCCCACGTCTTCGATCGCACGCGTCGTTCGCGACCCATTTTGATATTCTCTCGCGGGGCGGCGCTCCGGGCTGCCGGCCGGCCTCGGACGGCGATGGCTTGGCCATCCCCACGTCCACAAGTTATCATCGTGGAGATAAAGGGGAGCGCGATACGGTGATGGCTGTCGTCACGGCCGCCCCCCGCCGCCCCCGCCGCCCCCCGCACAGCCGTGCCCCGCACACAAAGCACTCGCTGCAGCGGCGGCGCCTTCTTCCTGCGCTGCCTCTCCACAAAGGCACTGGCTGCTGGCTGCGAGGGAAACTGTGCCAGTGCGCCCCCGCCGACACCCCTATTGCTTACAGTCCCCCACTATTCGGCACAGCAACAACCCTTACAGCGCCACAAGAAGCCGCCGGCAGCGGGGGCAGCGGCAGCAGCGGCGGCAGCAGCGGCAGCAGCAGCGGCAGCAGCAGCGGCAGCAGCAGCGGCAGCAGCAGCAGCAGCAGCAGCGGCGGCAGCAGCGGCAGCAGCAGCGGCAGCAGCAGCGGCAGCAGCAGCGGCAGCAGCAGCGGCAGCAGCAGCAGCAGCGGCGGCAGCAGCGGCAAGCACCTTGCAGCTGGATGCCCCTCCGCAGCGGCAGCCACTCCTAGCGCCAGCGGCTTTCGCGGGGTAATCTTTCAGACCTCAAAGGGCTTTAGTCTCAGCCCCCCTCTCTTTTCAAGGCCCACAGAACAAGGGCCGCGCGCACGAGCCCCCCCCCCCCCCCCCAACCCACCCCACCTCCTCCCAGGCGGGGATATGGAGGGTTGGGTACCACGGCGTGTCACCCGGTCCGTCGCCACAGGGCGCCCCGCCCCGCCCCCCTCATACTAGCCTCTTCTTACCCCCCGCCCCCCTTACCTCCTCTGGAAGCCTCAACAATTTATAGCCGGACAAAGAAGGGAATGACAGTAGTGACACTGCTGAAATATGCCGTTCGGTCTCTCTCTACTGTAGCAATAGGAGTGTGTGTGTGTGTGTGTGTGTGTGTGTGTGTGTGTGTGTGTGTGTGTGTGTGTGTGTCGAAAAGGGGGAAAAGGAGGGGGGGGGGATGGGGGCGAGGGTATCAAACTGCGTATGACCAAAAAACCCTCTCTATACGAGGAGAGACCGCAACGGAATAACACACACAAAGATATGAGAGAGAGAGAGAGAGAGAGAGAGAGAGAGAGAGAGAGAGAGAGAGAGAGAGAGAGAGAGAGAGAGAGAGAGAGAGAGAGAGAGAGAGAGAATGAGAGAGAGAGAACGGCAGCAGCAGCGTCCGGCGTGGTATTGCAGAGAGGGGTCTGGCCGCCTATATGCTCGGACTCTATGCCCTCCACGTCGCTCCCCATTTCTTCTCCTCATGGCTGCGGTCATCCCTCCAAAGCCCCGGAGAGAGGCGGACAGAGGAAGGGGAGGAAGGCTGCGTCGGCACAATAATTATGCTGCTAAAACAAGCAGTACGTGGTGTGAGGGGGGGGGGGCAGGGGGGGGGGCATCACATGGAGGAGGGAAGCCCTATCGCATCGCCCCCTCCGACCCAGTTCATACACCATAAAGGGAATTGACAGAATTTGGACATCGTCGGCGACGACGTCCTCGGCCTGCGCGCGCCGGGCCGCGCGGTGGGGGTGGGGGAGACGAATGTGGGCAAACATCTCTTCCATCTCCGCACGCACACGCACACACACACACACACACACACACGCACAGGGCCGCGCGAGCAGCGGCAACAAGAACTGGTGTGACAAGGGGCATAAGAGACTATAAGGGCGCTAGTATACGGCCCAACGGAGGGGGTGGGCGTCGGGTGGACGGGCCGGAGCAATTTATGGCCCCTGCTCTGCGGCGGCGGCCATGGCCCGGCGGGCTGTGGGCCGTGGGCCGTGCCGGGGCCGGGGCCGGGGCCGGGGCCGGGGCCGGGGCCGGGGCCGGGGCCGGGGCCGGGGGTCCCACAGTGAGCTCGGCCCCGGCTGGCTAGGCCGGCCCGGCCGGGCCTGGCTCCACCCGCCTGGACCTCTGCTCGGCCCGGCAGGGCACGGCACGGCCAGGGGTGTCCTGCGGGGTCTTGATCCGGTGCGGTGCCGCCGGCGAGGTATCCGCGAGCGAGGTCCACCCGCCCTGTCCTGTCGCCTTACCCTACCGTTTGGCGCATCACGTTCCCGGTGCGCGGTGTGGCCGGGCAGGGCGCGCTGCAGAGGACCGTCCTGGCCTTCCGGGTCCACGGCGAACTCTTGCTGGCTCCGCTCCGCTTCGCCCCGGAGAAGCGGGCCAATCGGAAACTCTTTCCTTCGTCCTTTTCCCTTCACTGCGGCCCCGGCGGGGCGGGCTCCCTTATCGGATGCTGGAGGGGTCAGGCCGGCGGGCCGCGGGGGCCGCGGGGGCGGGGACGACGGGGTCCTCGGTGGCGGCCGGCGGCGGCGCCTCGGCGCGTCAGCGACGCCGTTTCTGAACACGGCGGGGCTGACTGCTGTGAGGCGTCCCGGTCCCGGCCCGATCCGTCCCGGCCCGTCACGAGCAGGGCCATTTATCACCGGGACGACTGTCCGAACCGAAGCGAGCGGATTCCCCCGCCCCGGCCGGTCCTGGTCAGCCCTGGCCAGCCCTGGTGTCGGCCCCGGCCGCCCAACAAACTGCCCCCGCTCGGCGCGGGTGCACCACGGCACGGCCGCCTTGCATCGCGGGGGGTCGGATATAAAAATGAAAATGAGACAAAGTGTAATGAGCGGGCCTTATGTATTATTTATTCGGACGCAGACGACGCGGTCCACCGATATTTCAGCCAATGGGTGTGTTGCTGCCCCCTTCTTCTTTCTCCTCTCCGCGTCTTCGCTGATTTATGTGATACTGTGTCGGATGAGGGTTCGCCTTTCTCCCCCTTTCACCCAGCACCCCTTACCCCATCCCTCTCTCTCCCTCTGTCTCCCCCACCCAACCTCCGCACGTGTTTTCTGTCTCACTCCCTCACATACACTCCGGCAGGGCCACCCCAAACGGAGCGTCCTTCTCACTCGCGCTTCCATCTCCTATTTTTTCGAAACCCCAGCCCCCACTACTTGGTTCGACGGCGCAGCCCGGCGTCGTCCGCGTGCCAGCTCCCTGTCTCTCTCGCACCCCCAGTGCTGCTTGCCGCAGCACCGCCATTCCATATGGAAGACGGCCAAAGGGTTCATCGCTGATAGGGCGGGCGTGTGAAAACACAAGAACACGGTCCGGCCAAGACGCTCCGGCCGGCGGAGCAGGGACCGCCTCCCCCGGCCCCACGGTGCCCGGCGCCTCGCCTCCCTTGATGCCCTCTACTGATCACCGTCCTTTATCTGCCCAGATCAACACCGGGGCTGCCAACAAAACCGAGGCAAACTGGGCCCTCCTCTCCTCTCTTCTCCTCTCCCCTATCCTCCTTGTAATCAGCCAGCGGGCCGGCACACCGCACCCCTCCGCGCCCGGCCGCCGCTGACGATGCCCCGCGCTGGTCTCGTGGCGATACCCCGTGCGCGACAAGAAATAAAACAGTGGGTGGGAGCCGACGAAGCCCGGGGCCCGGGCCGACCCGGCCGGACTGTTCCTGGTGTGGTCGGATCTGCGCCACCATTTATGCACGGGCACAACCCCCTGCGAGCTAAGGGTCGAGTCTTGGCCGCCAGGGGGGACAACCGCGTAACTGCGAGACGGCGGCGACGAGGCGGTGGCCGTGGCGGCGGCCGGGCCGGGCCGCCCCCACAGGGCCGGAGGCGGAGGGTGCACGCCGCCGAGCAGCACTTTACCCCGCCGCCCCCAGCCGCCCCCGGTGGGGCTCCGGGCTCCCTTCGGCCCCGCTGGGGGGCGCCTTATCAGCGTCTTTCTGGGTGTATCTGTGCGCCACCTCCTTTTTCGCATTTCTTGCTCCAGTCCGATGCCTCCGCACGGCCACGACCCGACTCCCCCCTCCGCGTCATAACGGCCTGGACCCGCCCCTCCCGGCGTCCGTCCTCCGTATCTGTCCCCCTCGAGATCCTCTTCCCGTACTTCCCATCTTTTTCTCTCTGTCTCTCTCGCAAGGAAAAAATACGGTAGATGCAATTTTGATTTTTTTTTAAAACTCGTTTTTCAAAGTGTGTAGGGAATAAAGGCGTACGGACGCCGCGATGATTCTGAGAATTTCATACCCGCGATTGAGCAATTCTGGACTAGACCGTGGGCTGAGGCCCCCCCCCCCCCCCAATTCCCTTGCCCCGTATGCACCACCCACACCCTTCTCTAGGTGTGCCCCCCTCCGCTGCGATTTCCTTCAAGATAAACGACAACTCGTGTTCCCACCTCCTGGCGGTGACAGTAGGGATGAGGTGTGACCAACAACGCGAGGTGTGTGTGTGTGTGTGTGTGTGTGTGTGTGTGTGCCGCGTCATTATGCCGACACACGTTCAGTGAGGGGCCGAGAGGTGAATGGATGCGGCGAGGCGAGGCAGCGGAGAAGAGAGGAACAGACTCCACGAGGGTGTGCACACGAGATAGATGAATAGATAGATGGATAGATAAATGGGTAGATAGATAGATAGAGTGGTCAGCCATAGGGACAAACAGGACCCCCTTTTAAAGACCGTCAAGGGTTCGCAGGGGAGTGGCGGCGTGGAGAAGAAGGAAATAAAGGAGAACGGGGAGAAGAAGGCAGAGGTGGAGGAGTAAGAGGAGACAGAAGAAAGCGGGGTGCACGCGAGATAGGAGGAGAGCTTAGCGAGCGATGTTGGTTAAGGGACGGGACGAGAGGGGTGGGTGTTGGTACGGCAGGCGTCATAAGAGGGAGGGGGCAGAAAGAGAGGGCGGGAGAGAAAGAGAGAAAGGGCCCACAATAGAGCACAAGATAACACACGCCCTCTGCAGTCGCTGTGCCGCAGAGGCCAGGCCAGGCCTCGTCTAATCGGGGACGTACGATAATGCTGGCCTCCGAGCGCCTGCGAGTGCCAGGGTAGGCCGGCCCGCAAGACACGCGTGCGTGCAGACGCCCGTGATTGCCTACCCGGCAGGCGCCATTCGCACCCAGCTGAACACAATGTCGTGTACGTACTTAACAGATGACCCCTTTGACCGCGCTGCACTCACCTGCAACAGGGGAGGGGAAAATATTGATGATAAGCCGAGAGGTACATATCACATCACGCTCGTCAGGCAGCCGAAGGCCGCAGACCCGCAGGCTGGGCTGGGCTGGGCGAGCCACAGGACAGGGACAGGCTCCCCCTGACGTCCTTGGCTGTGGCAATCGTGTGGAATCATTCCCACTATACGACCGCACGAAGAGGCCCACAGCTAGGCAGGCTGATGCGGCCGCGTGTGCGCACACACACACACACACACACACACACACACACACACACACACACACACACACACACACACACACACACGAACTGGCAGGGGCGGAGGGGACTGATACCGCCAACCAACCGAACACGGTCGAGCCCCAAACGATTCCCATGCAAATATTCCGCATCCCCCGAAACGCTCTCTCCTCTCCTCTCCGAGCCGAGCGGATCGTACGAACGGGACGGACACACCGGCGGCGGTGCGGCACGGCGGTGCGGCACGGCGGTGCGGCACGGCGGTGCGGCACGGCGGTGCGGCACGGCGGTGCGGCACGGCGGTGCGGCCGGGCGCTACGACAAGTGCTGCGCGGCGCTCCTGTTGGCGCCCCACGACAGGATGAATCGGATCGGCCTACCCGTGCACCTCGGCAGCACAGGCGGGTTGTACGAACGCGATATATACCCACAACCACGGGCACGCGAGAGCTCCGAATCGGAGACTTCCGGACCAGCAGCCAACACACCGCACACCTCTCGGTTCGCTGCCTCGTTCTGAAGCCGGTGGTTCGAATACCAGCTCTGGGGGGGAAGTAGTTGAGTCCCGCGCAGCTACCGCAGCTACCGCAGCTACCGCAGCTACCGCAGCTACCGCAGCTACCGCAGCCACCGCAGCCGTACCAGCAGGGACCGCCGGGGCCCTTTACACTCCGGAGGGAGTTGTACACGTGTAGTCTGTGACGGGGGACACGTGGCGGGTGGGCGCGTGGGTGCAGGCCGCAGAGCCGTGGGGGCGCATGCAGCCAACCGCGTCGAACCACAAAGTAAGTACAGCACCAGCGGCGGCGGCGGCGGCGGCGGCGGCGGCGGCGGCGGCGTGGCGGCCGGAGCGCGGCTTGATCCTTCACGACACCGAGCGGAGGGGACCGAGATAGGCCCCGCCGCCCTCACCTCCCAGCGCGACCATTCTGGCGACTAAAGCGGAGGTGCGGGGGCGGTGTGGGGGTGGCCGGGGGGATGTCGCGAGCACCAACGACCCCAACTCGAGATTTCTCTCTCTCTCTCTCTCTCTCTCTCTCTCTCTCTCTCTCTCTCTCTCTCTCTCTCTCTCTCTCTCTCTCTCTCCCTTCCCTCGGCCAGCGGACGGCACACACAGAGGGCGAGGGGAGGCTGCTGCCACTTCTACTGCGGCACTCTCACACTTCCCCCTGTATTTATCCTACAATTCCCTTCTTGTTATCTAAAATGGGGGCGGCGGAGGGGGCAGGGGGAGGCGGCCACTCCAGCACCCCGCCGGTCCCCGCCTGTCCCCGCCGCCGGGGGGCCCGCTGCCCGCTGCCCGCACCGCGGCCGTTGGCCCACAAGGCCCCGGACCCGGGTGAAGGGCTCGGGGCAAAAAAAAAAAAAAAAAAAAAAGAACCTTCTCAATAGCAGTTTTACGTGCGATGCCGGACTCGGGGCTTCGAGGAGACAACATGATCCGCAGATAAGTCAGCCCGGTGCAGCGGCGGGGCGGCGGGTGATGGGCCTAGCGCCCCCCAGCGGGCCGGGTAGGCAGCCCGCAGCGTGGCTGTGCGGCCGGGCGGCCTACCCGCACGGCGCCCGCTGCAGCACACCATGCAGGCCGCGCCCCCCGGCAGGGCCGGCAGGGCTCAGCCGAAAGGGCACCGCGCCGCCCTAAGCCGGCAATCTTTGCAGCGCCGGCCTCTTTAAATTAAGGATCAACCTCTCCTGCGGCCTACGGCCCCTCCCCGCCCTGCTCTGCACTTCCGCCAACCCCACGCGGCGCTTCCACTCCCGTCGTTAGCTTTGCTCTGGTGACCGGCCGACTTGATCGGCTCGATTGGGAGGGAATGAATGCGCTGCATTATTAGTAGCTGCGGAGGCGGCACAAAACGGCGCAGTGCAGACAGAGTTGAGAGGGAGCGACACCCGGACGGATATTAGAGCGAGTCAAGGAACAAAAGGATGCGAAAGTGCCAACATTTTTTTTTATTCATAAGCAAGGAAGGGGAAAAAAGGTGTCGGGGAGCAATGAATACTGAAGAGAAGAAAGAGAGAAAAAGAGATGAGATATTTTGGAATTATTTTTCGCACCGCACCGCATGGTGCTCTCTTTGCTTACTGCTGTGCGAGAGAGAGAGAGAGAGAGAGAGAGAGAGAGAGAGAGAGAGAGAGAGAGAGAGAGAGAGAGAGAGAGAGAGAGAGAGAGAGAGAGAGAGAGAGAGAGAGAGAGAGAGAACGATGAGATCAGCGCGAAGGGCATAAGCCAGCAGGAAATAATAACGCACACTTCCTGGAGAGCCTCTCTGGGCGCCAAATATGAAACGATTTGGGAGATTTCGCACCAAAAACGATTTGGGGTTCTTAATATCCTCTGGCTGTATAGCGATTCTGAAGGGGAAGGTCTGTCGTGAGGAGAGAAACAAGGACAGCCATAGCAGACAAGGGAGCAAGAGGGAGAGGGAGCGAGGACTGCGGCTGGGACTGTCAATGGGTGGCACCCGCGCGTCACCAAGAGATTTGCAATATAAGGCCCCCCGACCCCCGGCCGTGAAATGTTGGACGATTTCGGCGTCGTTTTCTCTCCCCTCCCCGCGTCACGTCTCGGGGTTCAAATACCCGCAGCAAATCCCCTTCCCCCATCCCATGCGTTTCCATCTCTTTTCCTCTGCGCGCGGCTCTGTTTCCCCCGCCGTAAGCGGATCAGCGGGAAGCGCGCCAAGCGGCGCGGCCCGACTCGTGCATCGGCCGGACCGGAGATCAGATCTGTGCAAACGCGGCCTAGAGCCCGGCAGCCCGGCCGCAGTTGGACCCATCGGTGCGGACCGAGGCTGGGCGGGTCTGTCCTGATACCCGCCGCAACGCCGGCAGAGCGGTAGTACTACTGCTGCCCTCAAAGACTGCCGGAGACGAGACGAGGCTGGCTCCGCTGGCTCCGGGCGTGTGCCTCCGGTGCCTCCGGTGCCTCCGGCCGGCGAGTCGCGTGCGCTGCCGCCATTAGCCGGGACTCAAGGCTCCTGGCTGCGGGCACTAAACCAGAATGACGGAACGCTAAAAGACATCTTATCCTTGAGGGAGACAGCCTCAGCCAGCCAAGCCGGGCCATACGGCCGAAGGCACTGCACTGCCGCCGCACAGGGCAGGGGCGGGGCGGGGTGCGGCAGGGCAGTGGGATACGCAGCCAGCGCGAGTGCGGCGTGCGGCGTGAAACGTGTCGGAGACACTTCCCGAACGCAAAGCATTATATAATGCGACGGGTGCGGCACGGTCCGGTCGGGTCGGCCTGGAGGCCCTCTTTAACGACACCACCCTCTCACCCCCGGGGCACACTCGGCAGCGTGTGAATTTTACATGTCGCAGGCCCGAGTACCTGCAGGGTAGTAAACTAAAGAAACGGCCGAAACTAATTGCGGGGAAAAATAAAAATAGAGAGAGGAATATTAAAAAGCAGCAGCAGCAACAACAAGACGCCACAAAAATGCCCGTAAGCCCCCCCCCCCCCCCCCCGCCTCTGCAGGTCGTACAATGAGCCATTAATCTCGGGGGGAAAATAATGTCTGCGCCAAAGACATTTGCATCGTGCGGCACGCTCTTCGCAAACACGAAGACGAGTCCGGCAGCAAACAACAACAGCAGAAACAGCAACAACAGCCAAATGGTGCGCGGACGTAAATCAGGCGCTCGACTTTTGAGCTGCCAACCAGCCGGGCGGGATATCTGCCGACACGGGGGGCGTCGGTACACGGCCGGGGGACCGAAGACCGCGTAACTATGCATTATAACAGCGGCGGCGTCCGTGGTGTGTGAACAGCTTGGAGTGGACGTCCTCTCGGCTCCTCCTCGCTACAGCATGGCTACAGGCAGCGCGGCGGCATAACTTGATTTGGCAGCGATAGGGAAGGGGGCGACCGAAGGGTCGGAGGGCCGGAGGGCCGAAGGGGCCCCCCTGCCGGCGTCCTTCTTATTTCTGCTGAGTTGCCGCGGCGCACACTTGATTCGGCATTACTACTGCATCATGACGCTCGTTTGATTGCAGCGGCGGGGGCTGGAGGGGGACACGTCAGGGACACGCACAACCGGCGCGCTGCCCGTAACCCCCGTAAGAGAGAGAGAGAGAGAGAGAGAGAGAGAGAGAGAGAGAGAGAGAGAGAGAGAGAGAGAGAGAGAGAGAGAGAGAGAGAGAGAGAGGCATTCCGGTTCATCAGCGCAGGTATCCTCCTTGATCAGAGGCAGACGCACCGCACACTGCCCTCGGCTGTGCCCGCTCTGCCGAGGCTCGGGCGCTCGAGACCGGGGGACCGACCAGCAACATATGAGAGCACGTATTGTATTCTTGGGGAGCATATGGTATCCCTCAATCAAGAGAGAGAGAGAGAGAGAGAGAGAGAGAGAGAGAGAGAGAGAGAGAGAGAGAGAGAGAGAGAGAGAGAGAGAGAGAGAGAGAGAGAGAGAGAGAGAGAGAGAGAGAGAGAGAGAGAGAGAGAGAGAGACAGAGAGAGTGAGAGAGACAATGAGAGACAGAGAGAGAGAGAGAGAGACAGACAGACAGACAGACAGACAGACAGACAGAGACAGACAGAGGTCTCCCGTCTGGGGGCGGTCGGTGGCGCCGAGCTGCAGACCCCCTCCTCAGCACCGCGGGCACGGCGCCTGCAGCACCTGTTTGATTTGGCCGAGAGCTCATTACGGAGGGACACTGCCATCCGCATATGTATGGGCGGGGCGGGCGGGACCCCAACTTCTGTTTGCCGCACCCCAACCCAACTCTCTCTCTCTCTCTCTCTCTCTCTCTCTCTCTCTCTCTCTCTCTCTCTCTCTCTCTCTCTCTCTCTCTCTCTCTCTCTCTCTCTCTCTCTCTCTCTCTCTCTCTCTCTCTCTCTCTCTCTCTCTCTCTCTCTCTCTCTCTCTCTCTCTCTCTCTCTCTGTCCGCGAGTCTCCCTCGTTCTCAGACAAAGAGAGACAGAGAGGAAAAAGAGAAGAAGCGACGTCAGTAGGACCCCTCCCTCTGCTGAAACGCAAGCACACACTCACACACACAGTCATGCGAGACACATGTATGAAAGCGACAGCCCGCAGCGGTGGCGCGGCGTGTGCGACAGAGATATTATTGAATAAATTGAATAAATGCGTGCGAGGGTGCCGCAGGGGAGGCGGGCTGACGTGGTGGCGCGGGCACGACCCCCCCGGCCCCGGGGCCGCCGGGGTCAAACACCTCAGTCCGAGCGGAGGTCCTTAAGGACCACGGAGCCCTTCCGCAGCAGAGGTCGAGGCCTCGGGCCCTATCGTAGGTACACGGCCATGTAATGCTATTGAATACAACGGCCCGCCGCCGCCGGGGCTCGAACCCGGGGCGAGAGCGGCGAGAGCCGAACGGCGGCGGGGCATCTTCCCAATTTGCATAATAATAACGAGCATCTCTCGCAATAACGCTGTGCATCAGCCGCTTTTAAGGTCAGCAGCCGCCCCGAGGCCCCGGCAGGCGGCGCCCGGCAGCGCCCCGGCAGCGCCCCGGCAGCGGACAGAACAACAACAACCGATCAGGGGACGAGCCGTAAACACCCCGCCAGCGCCGCCAGCGCCATAACGCAACTTTGTCAACAGGGCGGTGCGGCGGCGGCGGCAGATCCGCTCAGGACGGCCGCATTGTGATCAACAGCCACGAAACTCGGCGCCCCCAGAAATACCCGGCATTTTAAAAGGAAGCCGCACCGCACTGTGACAAATACCTTTTGCAAGCGCCTCTTGGAGGACTGTGGAGCTTAAGGGGTTTGGTTGGCTCCCCAAACTATGTCCCAAGTCAGGACAGTTAAGGAACGACGGCTCCTAACGGCAGGCCAGCTGCAGAATGCAATTTAATCGACTGAGTTAGAGAGAGATGGGGAGAGGAGAGGGGGCGCGCGTCGTTTGTGTGGGGACAAGGACAGAGAGATTGCCAAGTCCGGTCGTTATTTGGTGACCGTTCCCAGCAAAAGTGGGGCGGTGGTCGTGCCGGGGCGCTTGAGGAGCCCTGCAGCCCGGCCCGGCCCGGCCCGCGCCTTGATGGCTTCCCAATACTTTGCCACAGCCACTCAGTGACGGACAAGTTTGCTCGCGGGAAATAATTAATTGGGGGCGGCCACAATGGGATAATCACTTTGGGCACACAGCCTTGCGGCCCGGCCAGCCCCCGGCCCCAGGCCCGGCCAGGCCAGGGTGTTGAGTAACGCCTTCACTTCTCACTTTTCATTGACCGGCTCCGGCCGTGAATGAACGAGACTCGCTTCTCGGCCTGTTTGCGATAGGCGGGGCGGGGCGGGGCGGGGCGCGGCGCGGGGTCAGTCGGGCGGCAACAAACGGGCCGCCTCCGGGCGCTGGCGGCCTCATATACACCTCGCCTCGCCTCGCCTCGCGCGGTCGCTATATGGACGCAATCAATCGCGTGTCGGCATATAACCATGAGGAGCACGCCGCCCAGCCCCGGCCGGCCACAAGCGGGCGGCGAGAACCCACATAGAAACCCGCGAAAAAGAGTGGAAATTCATCCGGGTAGTCCCCTTGGACATGCAGGCGTTAACCTGGTCTAATCTCCCCCCCACCCCTCCTCCCCCGCTCCCCGTGACAAAACCAAACACACACACAGACACACACTCTTGCAGCCCTCCTGCGCTGCGCACGCTGCTCCCCTTTCACCCGCATGTATACCGTCGCGACACACATGGCGGGGACATGTGTGCGCTCACACCGTTGTATTTACATACACATACACACACATGTGCGCGCGCGCGACACCAATTACACAGAGTGGCCCTGCCGGACACAGCAGCCGCAGCAGCAGCAGCCGCAGCAGCAGCAGCACACGCATCCCAGCCAGGCTCTTCCTTGTGCGAATCTCGGCGGACGTGGACGAACTACACGCTGCGCTGTCGCGGCATCTCGCCTTGCTGAGTGCTGTCGGGTGCTCCTAGGTCTGGGCTGGAATGGGCTAGGCAAGGCTAGGCAAGGCTAGGCTAGGTTGGGCTGGGCTGAGCTAGGCTGGCTGGGCTGGGCTAAGCTAGGCTGGGCTGGGCAGCGGAGGGCGGCACCAGTTGGCCGGGGTGCCGTGAGAAGTCGGGACAGCTGCGGGTAATGCTGAACATGTGTATGCAGAGGCAGGGGAGGGGCCAGGGCCCAGCCAGCAGCACCACCGCTCTAGTGCGCCGTGTCCACCCGCCAATTCAGACCATTATCCCCACTTGCGTATTGCGATGCAAGGTGGACGGGGTGGGGGGGGGGGGGGGGAGAGGGCGTGTGCGGTGCGGTGCGGTGCGGTGCGCCCCCCGATGCATGTGACGTTTACTTTCATTTGTAAAAGTGGTCGGTGCGGTGCCGGCTGCAGCACCGCCGGGCTGATATGGATGCGCGCGCACACACCTACACACTTAAACTCTCTCTCACACACACACACACACACACCTACACACACCTACACACCCACACACAAACACACACACACACACACACACACACACGTGCCAGGCCGTATCGGTGGCGGACCGGGCCGGCCCAGGGTGCCGGTTTTCTGCCCGTTCACGTCAGGGACACGGACTTATTTCAAACGGAGCGAAGGATGTTTGCGAACCAAAGAACGGGCGGCGATTGGTCGTCGGGGAGTTGTGCGTGGTTGTGCGGCGTCGCGCTCTACGTTTCCTGGCCGTAATCAAGTGCCTGAATCAGGACCGTGTCCAATGCGAATCTGAATGCCGCCGAGTAAGTCCGCCGCGCCGCAGGGTCCCGCCCCGCCCGGCCCGGCCCCGCCCCGCCCCGCCCCGCCCCGCACGGGCCCCGCCCCGCCCCGCACGGGCCCCGCCCCGCCCATTACCTACACAGCGCCGCCGAGCTCTCTGATACCAAACGCGTTTCCTCGGCACCATATCGCTCCCTCACATCGGCGCCGTTTTCAAAACGCGCGCGCGGCGAAAATGGTCTTCCTGAACTAAGAAGGCATCCCCTTTGTTCGCCTAGCCGGTATTTGGCTGCGGAATTTCACGGCGACGCGCGTGCGCGCGCGCGCGCACAAACACAGTCACATTACTGTGCACACGCGACATAGCAGGCAGTCGGCGACTTCTTGGAACCGGGAATGTGCAGCCGAGTAAAACTTGGTATCGAGGGAAATCCGGCGCGCGCGGCTTGGCGGGGCACCACCGGCGGGGACATTTGGCGCCGGCAGGTTGGCGGCCGCAGACTCGCACCGCGGCGCGCTACCCACCCTCGAACGGACCGTGCGATATACTGCGCCGTTTTCTGTGGGCACCGAACCTACACAGCAAACCTTCGAGATACCAGAGCAAACCTTCTGGCATGAAAGTCGAAGTTTTCCCTGCTATATCGAAGGCTGACAGGGGATGAGTGGATTGCATACAGCCAGCTCCTGCTAAACGAGGCTGTGGAATGAAAAAAAGAAATCAAATCGGAACATGTGGGCCAACGGATAGAGGGGGAATAATGACGAGCACACATACAACCGACTGTTGTAGAATAATAACGGATTAAAAACAACCACGCAGGACGCAAACAGAGGGCCGACCGAGGACACACATCGCAACTGGACAATTAAAATCGGCTGAGCACAATGTCACGGTTTACATGGTCCTAAAAGGCTGGTTCAAAAAAATAAAAATAGAATTAATATGATAGCTAAAAATGATGTTTCGGTCAGGAAAAAGAGGGTGTCCGCGGTGAGGTACCAGCTGGGTGCGCACTTGTCAGCGATCTAAACAACCTGTCACAGGCACAGGCTACACCAGGTGAGTCAGTCCGAGCGATCGGCACACACACACACACACACACACACACACACACACACACACACACACACACATCGCTGGTGGTCAAACACCGAACACATTGGCTGCGATATGTGTGCGAGCCCGCGTTGTGGTCGATTGGTCCCCCGGAGGGCTTTTGCTTTGAATCTAGATCATGTTTGGCGAAAGGGGAGCAGGGAGGGGAAAGGAGTCATTGAGGGAGGGGGGGGGAAGGCTTCATTTCCTCGGCGCACAATCAACGCCTCCGTCATTATACGGAAACCGCATTTCATTTGCATAGCCAGGCAGATCCTAGCGCCGTGTGTGTGTGTGTGTGTGTGTGTGTGTGTGTGTGTGTGTGGGTATGTGCATTGTGTGCATGATCTCAGTACTGGCACGCACACGCACACACACACACACACACTTATACCAGGTGTATCATTGGCCCCGGGCAGTTTCGGTTTTAGGCAGTCCCGCAACATACTATCTCCGTCTCTTTCTGGCTCGGCCAGACGCGTGAGACAGAAAGAGACGGAGATAGTGCTTTGCGGGACTGCCTAAAACCGAAACTGCCCGGGGCCAATGATACACCTGGTATACGTAAGCGTGCATCAGCTGCCACCACTATCATCATCCAAATACGCAGGCAGCAATCGGATATCTGTTTATTTACATATATATATATATATATTTCAGCCGACTGCAAAATGAGGCTCGCTGCCGCCCTATGTTAGCTGTCCACAGCCCCCCGCCCCCCCCCCCCCCCTTCTTCCCCCTTCATGCGCCGCGGGGAGTGCAACACACAGCTGTATGTTTTCCCATCGAAGTGAATATATTCTTTTCTGCGATGATTTTCTGGACGAGTGTTTTTACTTTTCGTCGTTTTTCCTGAGCCGCGCCGCCACTAATGGGAAGGCGATATTCAAGCAGATAGCCAACGACGCTCTCCGGTCAGCAGCAGGGGGGGGAGAGAGAGAGAGAGAGAGAGAGAGAGAGAGAGAGAGAGAGAGAGAGAGAGAGAGAGAGAGATGGAGGGGGGGGGGAGAAGGGAGTGGGGAGGGGGACATCGCCTTTGATTGATCACTGAAGGGGTCTCAAATTACCGCCCGGAGAGTGGACACCGTCCAGCCTGCCCAGGTGGAGGCGCCTGCCGCTCGCCAGGGTAGGCCGCCCGCCCAACACCGGGGCCGTGCGGGCTTGCCTACCCTGACTTTGGCAGGCGCGCGGGTGGAGACGAGTCGCCGGCGCCGCGGTGTGCCAGGGGGAAGCAGCCACGTGCGAGGGCCTGGTTCCATGCGGTAGCGCTCTAATATATTGAAATTATCTTCGAAACTAATGATCCGATTCGCTCCGGGTTGGTTCCATTCGATAGAGGAGTACGTTTTACATCCGGTGGGATACTTATATTTCTAGTTAGCTCATATTTACTGCGTAAAATAGTCAATACTTCGTGCCAAATGGCAAATCTCTGTGAAAACGCAGAATCGTAGACAATATTTGCGACCCTTATAACTCAGAAAGGTCAAGTGAAAACTCATATATCTTTGCATATTAGCAACTTCCAAGACATAACCTGTGCTAATATCTCAATTGCAGGTCTAAAGCACAGCTGGCCTCATTATTATAATACGAACTATTTGCGTAAAATTTCAGCTCGCTACCGCATGAAACCAGGCGCTTGGGCGCTGTTGTCACCCCCTGGGTGTGCTGTGCGGTGCGGTGCTGTGCGGTGCGGTGCGGTGCGGTGCGGTGCGGTGCGGTGCGGTGCGGTGCGGTGCGGTGCGGTGCGGTGCGGTGCGGTGCGGTGCTGTGCGGTGCGGTGCGGTGCGGTGCGGTGCGGTGCTGTGCGGTGCGGTGCGGTGCGGTGCGGTGCGGTGCGGTGCGGTGCGGTGCGGTGCGGTACCCAACCGCTTCCGCTTCCGGGCCTCCGGCTGACGCTGCTGACCGGAAGCCGCTGAGCTCCGGCCTCGGCTCCGGGCTCGGCTCCACAGCACTGCCGCCAACGGTATCTGCTGCTGCTGCTGGTGCTGCTGCTGCTCTCTGGTTCCAAAATCCGGGGGACGAATAGGGCTCAGGGGGGGGGGGGGGGGGGGGGGGGCATCGGAATCGCTCACTTGCCGTGCTTTATCCCCCGGGGGCGGCCGGTCACACAGTTTAGCCCTCCGGAAGCGCTGAATAATGTAATGGACAATATAGACTGTTCGGCAGGGCGGGAGGGACTGCTCGTAGCGCGCAGCAGCGTCCGCCGAAATTATCGAAATATTATAAAAGCTGAAGGGGGAGGGGGGAGAGAGGGAGAGGGACATGACCGGAAAGCGAGAGTGATACGCGCCAGTGAAGAGAGAGAGAGAGAGAGAGAGAGAGAGAGAGAGAGAGAGAGAGAGAGAGAGATAGAGAGGGGGCGAAATTATTCCCGATGATGGCTGGCCGCAATATCAGAGGGCTCCGGCCGCTCTCTGCACATGGCGCCGCGTGGCCCCTGCTGGCGGCGCACGTGCCCAGTTTGTAGTGGGATCGGACATGACACGGGGCGCAGCGGGCGGGGCAATCACAGCGGCAAAGCGGGCAGAGCCATGGCAGAGCGACGCGACGCGCATCCATCGCGCTGGCAACGGCATGCTCACCCACAGTAAAAGGATTTACAAATCACACTGTCTCGCAGTTCTAGGCGTGTGGTAGCGGAGGAGGGATACAGAGAGACAGAGAGAGAGACAGAGAGACAGAGAGAGACAGAGAGAGAGAGAGAGAGAGAGAGAGACAGAGAGGGAGACTCAGAAAGCCAGAGGAAAAGAGACAGAGAGGGATGTGGACAAAAAGGAAAAGAGCGCTGCGAAAGCGACAGAACAACGTCCAGCCCCCCCCCCCTCCCCTCCCTTTTTCTCGCCCCGGCACAGAGGCACAGCGCACTCCCAGGCCGTTGCAGTATTCAAATCGTTTCGTGACCACTCGAAAATTCCAAGTTGGTTGCGAACGGTGGCGGCGGTGTCGGAGGCGGTTGCGCACTCGCACGGCGCGGTGGCGGAGCGTGGCCACAGCCACAGAGGGAAAGCAGGGAAAAGAGTCCCTCCCTGTGGCGTTCGAAAAGAGAAGGGAAAAGGAAAGACGAGGGGAAGCGGATCGCGGTGGCGAATCACCGTCCAGCGGTAAACATTTCCAAAGCCGGGTGGACGGGTCGCGTGCTGGCCCGCTCAGCACACCTCTGAGGCGCGCTTGTACTGCTGGCTGACCCTCTCAATTACTTTTGGTACCCGTTCTCTCTCTCTCTCTCTCTCTCTCTCTCTCTCTCTCTCTCTCTCTCTCTCTCTCTCTCTCTCTCTCTCTCTCTCTCTCTCTCTCTCTCTCTCTCTCTCTCTCTCCTCCACACACACACCCACAGCCCGACGCGTCAGAGGAAGTAAAGAGGCCTCGGACCCGTCCCGCCCCTCCCCCTGCCGGCGGGCTATCGCATGTGGGCACGCGTGGGCTGCTTGCTATTCGGCTCGCGGCCCCAAAACGTTTCGCACATGACAAAATAACTGGCTGGCACAGGCCTGCCCTGCAGGGACCCATGGGCTAGCCGGGGGGCCGCGCTCCGGTGCCCGGCCGGGCCGGCAGAGGCGCTGGCCTCCGGGAACCTCCGGGAACCTCCGGGCCAGGCCGGGGCCCGCTGGGAACGCACTGCTGCCAAGTGCCGGCCGCTGATCCGGGACCTCACAAGAGTCGAGTCCCAGTCAGTGCCCTGCCGCCCTGCCGCCCTGCCGCCCTGCAATCGCAC
>CM076244.1:6925914-6928414 GCA_038380765.1 Odontothrips loti | reverse complement strand
AAAAAAAAATCAATCAGGCAGCGCTAGGATGGGAATTGCCGTGTTCTTGGCTCGCCGAGGGCTCAGTAGGGGGTTCGGTGCGCGCCATCGCGCCACCGTAGTATCATTCATCTCAATAACAAAGCTGATGATTTATGGGGGGCGACTAATGTGCTTCAAGCCGTTGTCAAATCTACATTAAACGACGCTTAGCGCGACATGGTGGTGAGCCGGCCCGACCAACACCGCGCCCCCTCTAGCCACCCTAGTGTGCATCATTATTTCTGTTCCTTCTTATTATATTTTTAGTTATTTTTTGCGCCTCTTTCGGAGAGCGAAATAAAGCAACCGAAGCGGAGGTTGCCGAGCTGCGTCCGGTGCCGTCCCTTTGGCTGCATACAACTGCAGCTCCGGCAGCCAGACCGGTTATGCATATGCAGTGGTCATCATAAGGACGGCCGGGCCGCGTCCGAGGAGCCTCCTGCCGCAACGGGAGGGAGAGAGACGCCAACGTTACCCGCACGCAGCTCCGCCTGATTTAGGAATCCAGCGCGCTGTGTCTGTTCTCACTCCAACGGCAAAACATACATAGTAACCCCCAGAAACGACAACACATTCTGTGAGGTGATTCCGGTTACTGGGAAGCAAAACGGCTGGCAAAAGACGCTGTCGGCAATTTTCATCTGCAAAAATGTTTATTTAAAAGCAATTGGAGCCGTTTGCACGCACTGACTGCACTGCTGTTTCAGCCAGCGCTTCCCCTTGTAACCCGAAGCAGTTGGTTGGTACAGGGACCGGTCAGCGCCGCAGCGGCAGCAGCTCAAAGGATATGCGCTCGACGTCTCCACAAAAGGGTTGTAGCGAACGCTCTGAATACAAAACTGTGGCGAGACCTCGAAATGGTCAGGCGAGTGTGTGTATGTGTGTGTGTGTGTGTGTGTGTGTTCGCGCGCGCGCGCGCGAGCGCGTGAGAGCAGGGGAGCAGGACAACGTTTCACACTGCATTGCCAGGGTCAAGCAAAGGTCCACCTACGGCCCTACGGCATTGTCTGCCGCTGAGCCCGCGCAGGGTCAAAACCAGTCGCCATTCACAAATTGTTTTCACACGCCGGACCGACGCGCAGTCGGAGCAGATGTCAATGAGTGAGGAGAGGGCGCCTTATCATTAACACGGAAATATTAAAGTGATCTCGAAAGAAATTAAAACCATCGAGAAAAACAGACCGCCGTACGACGGACTGCGAAAATAAATTGTTTCGCACTGCAGAGGACACGCAGCGGGCACACACGCACGCACACACACGCACCGCGTCCCGGCGTGTATTAATTTACACGGCACCGGCCTACGGCCTACAACGACCCCTCTGCGCGTGAGAAATAAACATATGTAATCTTCATTTCTTTCTAATGAACCCTGCCTGCCTGCCGAGCGGCATGGCACCACGAACGTGAGATGGGGCGGGCAGGGTGCGGGGAGCACAGGGGGAGCACAGGGGGTGGCAGGGGCACACATAGGGGTTGTGCCGCAGCAGGGGGGAGCGAGAGGGGTGAGTGAAGGAGTACAGATGGCCGAAAGGTGGCAGTGGGTACAGGCAAAGGGTTGACCAGCCAGCCAGGCCAGGGGTTGGCGTCCTCTCCGCTCACACACACACACACACACACACACACACACACACACACACAAAGACAATAGGCAGAGCACAGGGGGTGCAGCGCGTGTCGCCATATTTTAAGCAATTTAATTAGCGCTAAAACACACGCGCGTGTAACCACCAGGTGGCGCAAGGATTTTCACAAGCAGGGGGCGGGCGAGTGCATTATTAGCCTTTTTCGCCTCTGCCTTCGCCCCTGCCGTCGGCCCAGCCATGTGGCTTCGGCCCCGTGGCACGGCATTAAAAGGTGCTGTGCCCCCCTCTCGTCATAAGCACGGCGTCGAACTTGCGCCTTTGTGTTGTCGGGGAGGGTGAGCCGTGCGGAGGCCGGGCCGCCGCCGGGTTTTGAAATCGAATTTGTGTGCGCGCCATCACAGTAAGTGGAGAGTCCATTCTGATTAAATCAGGGGAGAGGAGAGGAGCGGAGCGGCGGGCAGCCCCTCGCGCCGCACCGTGCCTCCTCCTCAGTGCTTGCGGCCAAAGTTTCCCCACATATGATCCGCGCACGCACGCACGCGCACGCACACCCACGCACCCTCATACACGCGGAGTTGGCCCTCCCTTCGTGCACAGGAGCAACAACTCGAGATTGCTGCCGTAGCGGCGCGATTGTTGACGGGAGGCCCGTAATCACTGCCAATATCCACACTCCGTGACGACTGTCATCGCTGGGCCGGGGCGCCTGCGGCAGCCAGGGTAGGCCGCCCCGCACGACACCCGTGCATGCACGAGTCCTCGTTGCCTACCCAACAGGCGCCACTCGCTCACCCTCCTAAAGGAGAACAGTTCGAAAAATGCGTGCAGGGAAAAATAGAAATAACGGTCTTTGCCGAGGTTGGTTTCATCTGTCGCGCAGGGGCTGCCGAGGC
>CM076244.1:6910914-6923414 GCA_038380765.1 Odontothrips loti | reverse complement strand
CCGAACAACTTTCCTGGCTAAAGGCAGCAGTACGAAAATCTAACATTTCCCATGCAAAGGCAGTGGTTTTTATTGCGAACAGAAAAAAAACTATTTACGGACGCCCCCTACCCCTCCAGGAGGGGGAGGGAGAGAGAAAAGCCAGCAAGACCCGTGAGGAAACATATATATATATATGAGGGGTGCGGACGAAGGGGTGGTCTTGGATGTATCCGAGGGGAGGCGACAGGAGCGCGGCGGCAGCGGCGGCAGCGGCGGCAGCGGCGGCAGTTGAATGCACCCCACAATCCTAATCTCGTTTTAATGGTATATTTTTTCACCTCTGCTCCTCGCCCCCCTCTAAACCCGTAAAACCCACTTAACTTTGCCAGCCCCTCTGCAGACAGTGTCGGTAAACCTGCCAGAGCAGAGAACAGAGGACTGAGGCTCTGGCGCGCAGCTCCGCTAAGCTCCGCGCTGCTCCACGGGGGACTCTCATATCCGTGAGTTGCCTTTTCGTCGTGGAAATAATCTGTGACAAAATCTCGGCTCCGGTGGTCCCGGCTGGTCCCGGCCCGGCCGCCGGTCCCCGGTCGCGGCTGTCGCACCTTTTGGAAACCCCCCGCGAGCCGCGGCTGCGATAGGCGACACAACACGGCAAGGTCGTGGGCTCGGCTCCGGACCTCCGGGCCGCCGGGCTCCCGGGCCTCACCGCCGTACCTGCCGCCACATTCACATTGCAGTTGCGTGGCTCCGGGCGCCTCCGGGCCTCCGGGCTCCCGGGCCTCACCGCCGTACCTGCCGCCACATTCACATTGCAGTTGCGTGGCTCCGGGCGCCTCCGGGCCTCCGGGCCCGCGGCTCAGAAGGGCGGAGGCGCTGCGAGGATGATTAAGCCAATTAAAAATAGACCACCGCGCGGCGAGCCGTGGGGGGCGAGTCCCCCGGGGGCACCGGTGGCTCCGGGGGCCGACGAGGGCACGGGGGCCGGGGCCTTAAAACACCAGCATGAACGCCTGATAGAATATTGAAGCATCCATTTTCTGGGGTCACTGAATATTTTACTCCATAATTCGTTTCATGTCACGGCGACGCCCAAAGCCAGCCTCGCCTCGCCGCGCCGCGCCGCACTGGGCCCGCGAGGGTCGTGCGGACGACCAGCCCAGCCCAGGTCTCTCGTCTGTCTCCGTCGGCCGCGGAAGCAGAGACAGAGACGGACGCCGTCGGCAGAGAGGTCGACGCTCGTCAAGACATCTTCCCCGATAACCGCAGCGGTTTACGGCAAAACAATCCCCCATACAACACGGCCGTCTGGTCTACTGAGGTACAAGTGGCCGAGCACCGATTTCGGCCGCCAACGCCCCGCCCGCGGCCCCTCGGCTCGGCGAGTGTGTCGTCTGCGCAGTGACCTTGCCTGGCCCCCAATGTTAATCCGCACTGAGACCCTGCGGCGGAGGAATATTCAACGGAGCCTCCCCCGAGGAGCGCGGCGCGGGCAGAACGTACTCCTGGCGGCTCCAGCGGCTCCAGCGGCTCCAGCGGCTCCAGCGGCTCCAGCGGCTTCAGCGGCTCCAGCGGCTCCAGCGGCTCCAGCGGCTCCAGCGGCTCCAGCGGCTCCAGCGGCTCCAGCGGCTCGCCTCCAGCCTCCATTCATTCGAGTCCAAGAGGGCGGCCTTGGGCAGTGGCAGGCCTTTCCGAATGCCTTTCATTTGCACCACATAATCCGCGTGCCTGGCAGCCCTGCTGCTGCCCGGCCGGCTGCCGGGGGCGTGAAATCCAGCCGCGACGCCGCACCGCATCCAGTCTGCCTGGCCCAGCAAGCGTTCGCACGCCTCTCGACTCGGCCACCGCGCCATTCAAAGCGACTAGTGCTAGACTTGGCGCGGGAGAGATTTTTTTTCGAACGCGGCCAAGGCCGCTATACTGCCGCTGCTACCGCCGCTGCTACCGCCGCTCCGCAGGGGGCATTCGACTGCAAAACGGCTTGGTTCCGCTCCGCTCCACAGAGCAGGTCGATGGCAGTCCTGAAACCGCCCGCTGCCGCTGCCGCTGCTGCTGCTGCTGGGGTCCTTGACGCGGTAATCCGAGACCCGAGACCCGCGGCCCGACCCGGACCAACCCTCGCGGCTGCGAACAGTTACGTGGGTACCGCGGACACCGGCACCTCCTCACAGTGAGCAGCCACCGTGCCACATTTGGAGCGCTGCGTGCGAAAGCGGGGGGGGGGGGGGGAGACCGGCGGGAACCGGAGGCGACCGGTGGGGGACGGCGGGGGCGCGGGGAGATTCATAACCCGGCTGAGGTGCGCACATTTACCGGATTCGAGCCAAGATTAACAGCGCGCGGTTAATTATACAGGGGACCGCCCCTCCGCCCTCCCGCCCTCCGCCGGCCCCACCGGCCCCGCCTCTGGAGAACACTGCCCAGTCCGTCAGCCCCCGTGCAGGAGCTGTGCTCAGTGACACGGGGCTGCCAGCAGCAGGCAGGCAGGCACTCCAGAGGCGCAGAGACAATGGTTCAAATCCCGCAAGGGCGGCGCGCCACCGTTTTTCTCCTTCCTCTCCCTTTGCTCCCGCGATTCTATTTCGATTTTATGTTTGCTGGAGGGAGAGGGAGGGAGAGAGAGAGAGAGAGAGAGAGAGAGAGAGAGAAAGTGAGAGAGGGAGAGAGGGGTAGGGTGGCGCCGGTAGCCGTCAGCGCCCGCGTTACGTCACGGTGATCCGCGCCTGCCTCCGGGGCCTCCGGGGCCTCCGGGGTCTCCGGATCATTATCCCCACTCCGCGGCCTCTCCTGCCCCTTTTTTTATTATTTACCCTCTCGGCACGACCGGAGGACGGACGGGGGATCGCAATTAGAATGCACGCGCGCGCGACTTCAATTGCAAATCAATTGCAGACAATCGAAAATCAATTGCGGAAGGCACCACGACACGGAACGGAGAGCGAGGGAGAAAGAGAACGAAGGGAAAGGAGGGTTTCTGCACACTCGAAAATCACGTCGCTGCAACCAGCCTCCCCTACTCGCCCTTACCTCCACCGCCTCACCGCACCGCCCACAACACCAAATCCAATCGAATTAATGCTTTTGAACTTCCCTCTCGGCCTGCGGCCATGCGGGGGCCGGCCGGGCCCCGCCGGCCTCCGCCTAGGTAGATAGGCGGTGAGAGCTCAGCACAAACCCGAGGCAGCAAGTAGGGGTGGGGTGAAAGGCTTTGTTATGCGGAAAACTCGGGAAACTCAACACACGCGTCAGGATCAAAAATGGAAGCCCCCCCCCAAAAAAGGTTTTAATGCTTGTGGTTTTAAATACCAGCCGTGACCCCACCAAAGGGAACACTCTCGTGGCTGAGTAGATATTTTAAATGCGGATTACGTAATGGAGACATGTTGCCAGCCCAGCCCAGCCCAGCCCAACCCAGCGGTGCCAGCAGCCCTTTGCCCCGGCGCGGTCCCGTCCCGTACAGCACGGCGCCCGCCCGTTTCCGGGTGTCCGGGTGTCCGGAGGGCCCTCTCCTCTCACCCTCCCCTCACCTCCCCACGCAATATCAGCTCCATTTGAATGTGAAATTGGGCGAAATCAGGCGCTTTGCTGCCAGGCGTGTCGCACAAAGAGTTCAGCGGGGGGAGGAGGGGAGCGGGCTGGGCTTTTACACTGGGTCATTTTACCGCGACTCCCGCACATCGTTTTTTTGGTGGTAGTGGTGGGGAGGTGGGGAGGTAGGGGCAGTCGATCGTCGGTGACGGAAGCAGGTACGTCAGGTGGATCGTCAGGTGACAGCATCGATAGAAACGAGTCCCGCTAGCACGGGGCACCCAGCAGCGGTGCGGGCGGTGTGGCAGCCAGCCATCATCATGCGCTCATCTCCCCCACTGGCCCCAAATTGAGCTCCGCGCGCGCACAGGTGCGCACAGGTGTGAACGGGGGTTCCGCAGGAGAGGGGTGCGGAGACTCGGAAAGTGATGAAGGACTGGATTTGGCGGCGCGCGCCGTGCCACCGTGCGTGGGAGCGTGGGGCGGAGGATGGGAGGGGGGCACATGCTGTGGAGGAAGAGGGACAGCCGCGCTACTCTCCTGCAGGGCGTGAGGGGGCAACAGAGAGGGAGGATATATATGCGGCCGCGCACACTACCCACAGCTGCGCTAGCAGGTGTCGAGTCATCGATATACGGCGGTAATGCCAATGGTAACCTGCACCGCAAGACCCTCGGCGAGAGGCCAGCCCCGCTCTGCCCCGCTCTGCCCCGCTCTGCCCCGCTCTGCCCCGCTCTGCCCCGCTCTGCCCCGCTCTGCCCCGCTCCCCTTGTCGACACGGCGATTGGTCCCTCGGTGCCGGCGGTGGCCGCGCTCCACAGTGCAGCACGCTCTCTGGAGGCATGGTAATGAGCACTGCTAATTTCTACATTGTCTCAGCCAGAGGAACGCGGAGGAGAAGGCCGAGAGGCAAGAAATAAAAAGTTTTAATGAACGATATTTAAAAACGCAAAAAAATAAAAATAAAAAAAAATGGCGGAAGTGGGAGGGGGAAAGGAAATTCCCCCTCTGAGCCGCCGCCCGCGCCGCCGCAGAATGGCGGCCGGCTGACGTCGTGCAGAACTCGGGCGCGTCGCGATTGCACTTTGCACATTTTTCAATCAATCGAGTTAATTAATGGCGTCTGTATCGGGCCGATCATAACCGCGGCGCCGCCAGCAGCGGCGGCCAGCCTGCGCACCAGTGTCTATCTGATTGGCCTACATTCTATCGGGCCATCTGCGGGCTGCGGGGCCCAGCAGGCGCAGCCACAAAGCCCGGCGCAGCCCCGCCGATATCCAGCCGCTCCTTGGCCTTTCGCGTTTTACGACGCTTTGTTCCGACCGGCCGACGTATGCATTTGCATGCGCAAGCCCCCCTCTTACACCCTCCCCCTCCCAAAAAAAATCCAACAAAAACAACAACAAGACGTGGGTGCCTGGCGGGACGGGGGGGGGGGGGGGGGGGGGAGGTATACACAGAGGTGCCGACAAGGGCCCAGATTTGTCGGCAGCGACAGAACATTGATGGAAGACCGCGCCCAGCAGTCCTCGCCACTTCTTTCCCCGCGGCGGCACAGCGGTCGCCCCTCGCAAAGCCCCCCCCCCCTTCCCGGGACAAGGAGTGCGGCGCGGAGGGGCCGCCGGACAACTCCTGCAAACTCTTCGCATTATAAGCTCCCCTTCCCCTCGAATCTCCATCCAACTCTGTGCCGCGCGCCCTCTCCTCCACACGCCCCCCCCCCCCCCCCCGCGGCTGTTTACAAAATAACGCCCGAAAATGTGAAAATGGGGGCAGGGGTGGAGATGTGGGGGGGGGGGGGGTATCTCCTGGAGAATAGAAGGGGGTAGCTGGGGGCTGGCAGGCGATGCGGCAGAACGGGTGGCGCGGGGGGAGGATGATGGATGGGGGGCGTCCGAGCGTGTGGCCTACCCGTCAGGGGCCTGGCTGGGGGCGGCCGGGGGCGGCCTGGGGGCGGCCGGAGGCGGCAGGCAGACCCACGACTCAATCTAACGAGCCCGCAGGCAACAACACTCCGCCCGGCAAACATATTCCTAGTGTGAAAACGACTCTGACGGCTGCTGTTGATTTCCCCGGTAGTGCGGCGGCACGGTAAACGTCTATTTATCACCCAACCACAAAAAAGAAAAAAAAAATTACATCGTTTCAGCATTGACCAAAAACCTCTGATAGCCGAGACAGACTGGCCCAGCGGCGTCAATTGTAAAGCGGGACGGTAACGGCCATCGACTGCTGCCGGCAAGAGTGACCACGGCACTGAAAGTGACAGAAGAAAAAAAAAGGACAAAAGTAATTCCGGCTGCTCCGAAAAAAAGGAGGAAAAAACAGTTTTGTGCCGCACCGCGAGCAGCATAAATGTGTGGGTAGGCCCGCGCGCGGAAATGGGTATATATATTTGTGTGTGTGTGTGTGTGTGTGTGTCCATCCCTCTATTGAATGAGTGTGACATGCTTTACAGCGCATTGTATGACGCCGATTTGATGAAAAGGTCCGCCTTGCCGCCACACACGAAGCGGCCCAGCGGACAGCTGTGGCAGCGCGGGCTCATCTCCACGAGGCATCGTTCATCCTCCCCTCACTGTCGCTCCCTCTCGCCCCCCCTCTCTCTCTCTCTCTCTCTCTCTCTCTCTCTCTCTCTCTCTCTCTCTCTCTCTCTCTCTCTCTCTCTCTCTCTTTCTGCCACGAATCTACGGTGGCGGTGGCGCGCTTGACCGTATCAATAAAAGGCTGCACACACACACACAGACACACACACACACACACACACACACACACAGAAAGAGAGAGAGGACGCGCAGCATCAGTGCCGTATTTTAATTACAACGCCAGCGCGGGTTTGAAGGTAACGGCGGTGAGCGGACCCGGGCGCGTACTGTAATTACGTATCACGGACTACCAGCCAACGCCTCGCGGACAACTAGCGGACACCCGAGGGCTCCACAACTCGAGACAATCAGTGTACACGTTTTGAGACAGTCACACTCCATCGATTGAAAATTTTCAAATCTGCTCTGTAAGTAGGTCTATGTTCAGTAGAGGGCTGAAACGGCCGTAAAACACCATAAACAGAATTATATTTAGAATTTTCTGCAAATAAGTCGAGGCAATCGAGACAATCAACACAATCAGTGTACACTTTGCGGGGCAGAGTGGCGGACCCTTCGCGGACACCTAGCGGACGCCTAGCGGACGCCTAGCGGACGCCTCAGAACAGGAGGGACATGACACCGAGGTGTTGGAATCGGTTGGATTCCCGTGCGTTGCCGCCGGCTTGACGGTTCTTGCCCACGCCCGCCCCGCGCCGTCCGGCAGCAGACAGGGTGCACGCG
This sequence comes from Odontothrips loti, assembly GCA_038380765.1. Lineage (NCBI taxonomy): Eukaryota > Metazoa > Arthropoda > Insecta > Thysanoptera > Thripidae > Odontothrips > Odontothrips loti. The sequence goes on along the minus strand of CM076244.1, from coordinate 6,916,575 downwards.
CACGCTGCTACGCTGCTCGGTATGCCGGCCTCGGCGGCGGCAAAGCACCGCACCGCACCGCCGGACACCTGCAGTGGGGCTCAGCCACTCAGCTGAGCAGAGGCCCGCTCACAGGCACAGATGAGCTGGGGACGGTATACAAACGTGTTGCTGTGCAGCGCTCTCACCGGCCGTGCGGCGCCGACACGGACTGAGCCATATGCCCGGTTCACACGACTCACCTGCGAACAGAAAGCGAGACAAAGCGTTAAAAACACGATCATGCCGTCTCAACATTATACGAATCACGACCGTGGTGACGACGCCCAACAGTGCGCATTCCAGTGACACTCGCTGGGTAACATCCGCGAATACACGACCAGTAAGTGTCCCGTGGCCGCCCGTTGGCTCTCTGGGCTCCCGAGCTCCGCCACAAAGGCCGATCAGAGAGGGGCTCGCTGAGGGGCGGTGCGGGCGGCGTCTGGCCAGGACGGCGGTGAGGAGTCGTGGACGGACAGCTGGTCAGGTCGCACGAAGAGGGCGGCGGGGGCGGCGGCCGGTGACGGGGTAGCAGAGCGGGGCGGGGCGGAGCGGGGCGGGGCGGAGCGGGGCGGGGCGGGGCGCGGCGGGAGGGTGTACAGGGCTCACCTCATCTTCTGATTACATCTCGGGGTGCTGTTTACCCATGCCCACACAGTGTGAGGCGTGGCGCAGCCGAGCGGTGGCTTCTGTGGAGGCAGCGGGAGAGAGAGAGACAGAGACAGAGAGAGACAGAGACAGAGAGAGAGAGACAGAGAGAGAGAGAGAGAGACAGAGAGAGAGAGAGAGAGAGAGAGAGAGAGAGAGAGAGAGAGAGAGAGAGAGAGAGAGAGAGAGAGAGAGAGAGAGAGAGAGACAGAGAGAGAGAGAGAGAGAGAGAGAGAGAGAGAGAGAGAGAGAGAGAGAGAGAGAGAAAGAGGCGTGCCCGCGTGCCCTTCATTATGTCAGCAGCAGAGGCTTCCGACGCAGCTCCATAAAGAGTGCAACCTGGCACTGCGCGCCCCAAAAAGCGGCCGTTGCACTGCGAATAATCCGCTAAAACGCTATTCGCGGTGACTGCGGCAGGTGACGCTGAGGGAGCATATGGTATAAGATAGCACCCAGCGGCTCCATGACACCCCCATGACCCTCTCGGCACTCACAGCCACACGCCAAAGGGCGACTGCGTGACGTGCGAATAGTCCAACCGTCAGCTTTTCGCACGCAGTATAACCTTGCTCTGCGAATAAGGCCGCCGAGCCAGCAGCGAGGCGTCGCGAACACCGACATAACTGCCAATAATGACACGTTACTGCCGATAAGTGCCGACGCGATCACTTTGGCGATGCCCCGGGGGCCCACGGCGGCACGGGGGAGGGCGGGAGGGGGCGCATTCCCCGCGCCACCTGAGGCGAGCGCAGCAAAAAAAAAAGAAAAAAAAGCGCAGCGTAGGAAAAGTGATTTTAATTCCTGAAACTGCCGTCAATTACTTTGAAGCCGCCACAGTGTGCAGCACTGCAGTGCGCAGCCAGCGGCTGGAGCTGGAAACTCGATTACCTGCCCCCCATCGTGACCGAACGCCTCGGCTGGAAGCGCCATTGGCAAAGTAGAAGAATAAAACCGGAGAATGAATCAAACAATCGAAGCAGCAGCGGAGATCCGCCGCAAAGACAAGGCGCGCGTTAGCTGCCGGCAACAAACGCCATTCATCGTGGCGTTGTCACTGCAAATAGCTATTCATTTCTTTATATGCAGCACGAGGCGAAGCGAAAGCAGGATCGCGTCTGGAGACGACCAGGCGGCAGCTAGGCGGCAGCTAGGCGGCAGCTAGGCGGCAGCTAGGCGGCAGCTAGGCGGCAGCTAGGCGGCAGCTAGGCGGCAGCTAGGCGGCAGCTAGGCGGCAGCTAGGCGGCAGCTAGGCGGCAGCTAGGCGGCATCTAGGCGGCAGCTAGGCGGCAGCTAGGCGGCCGCTAGGCGGCCGCTAGGCGGCGCGTGGTGTACAAGCCGTCCGTGACGCATCAGCGCTGAGGTGTGGCGTTGTGCGCATCACCGGCCGGAGACGGCCGCACCCACCGCGCTTCTGATGCACACAAACTGCCCGGAAACTGGTGCCAGGAGCCGCACTTCCTCATCACCATCGATTCCTCGCAGATTTCCCTGCTCTGCGCGTCCCACCTGCAGTCGAGGAAACTGATACGCCGCCGGGATCAGGGTTTTGGTTTTGGTCGGACTGCTGTCCGGTCCGCAGAATATACCAGAGGGTGTAATACACGCAGGCGAAGTGGATCCCATATTCAACTCGCGGGATCACAGCAGCGGCGTGACAGTCGGACAGGCGAGCGAGGAGTGAGGAGTGCGTGTTTTGTCTCGTTAGACAGAGACGAAATCTCGACAACAGAATCTCCATTTCTCGTTCGCTTTCGCAGAGGTCTCCGGCGTCTGTTCCGCTTTGAAAGAATGCTGCACCGACCCGAAACAGCGGGCTGGAGTCTGCACGCACCAGCAGACGGAGCGGGAATCAGGGAAGGAAACAAACGCCGGGCCGCGAGCTGGGCTCCGCGATCGTGCGAGTGGGAGGCGGGGGCCGGGAGGCGGGGGCCGGGAGGCGGGGGCCGGGAGGCGGGGGCCGGGAGGCGGGGGCCGGGAGGCGGGGGGCGGGAGGCGGAGCGCCGTGAGGACGCAGGTCGGCCGGCCCGTGGCGCACGCGTGCCGGGCGGGATTGCCTACCCCGCGCCCGCAGGGGGCACAGGGAGGGGATCCATCACGAGACATCGCACGCCGCGCCGCTGCCGTGTGGGGACGCGAGCGGCCGCACGCACTCGCGTAGCCGGACGTTAACGAGGGCTTCGCCTGGCTTCGCCTGGCTTCGCCTCCCCGCCGCGCTCCCACACGCATTCTTCCACACCGTCGTTACCGCCCCCGCCCCACCCCCGGCCGTCATTAGGGCACGGCGCATCGCGGCGCACCGAGGCGCACTCGCCTCGAGACGTCAACCCTATCACACACGAGACGAATGATATCCCAGCACAATGAAATTAGCCCCGCCCCGACCCAGCCGCGTCTTGCGGCGGGAACCGGCATACGTCAACCCTGCCCTCACAGCGATGAGCCTGGTGGTACCCCATATGAATCGCCCCATAGGGATTAGAATCCGTGGGTCTCCATGGGGAGGTCCACCCTGTGAGAAGTAGGAGGGGCCCGAACCGGCCCGAACCCACACGAAAATGGAACCGATTTTTCATTGGAGCGGAGTGATTTTTGGAGATTGGGATTCTCATGCTATACGGAAACTTTGACCCATGGGAATCTGTTCCATAAGACATTTCTTAACCGCTGCTGGGTATTGAACCACTGGCCTTTGTAATGGGTTTCTAACACTTTACCAGCTCGGCTACCGAACCTCGTATAAATGTATTTGTTGGTGTCTTTGAGTCAACATGGGTTGGGTATCATGTCATAACTCCCAAGACGTTTTCCCAAGGGTGAGGCCGAACCCATGACGGCCCACCATGGGACTTTGGCTTCCCATGGGAAGACCATGACGTTTTTCCACTGGAAAGTGGTACCCATAGGAAAAGTTCCATAGGAAATGACCCCTTCCTCGTGGGAATCCCATATGGGTCGCACGTATTTTCTGTACTGGGCAGGGCAGGGGTGTTACAAAAATTATCAGAAGATTCACCTCCCACGGAAACTTAATTCAGACCTCCCGCGGGTATCACCGAGATTCTCATGTAAACAGATGAGCTTCTAATTGGGCTTCCCTTATGGGAACCTATGACCATCATGAGAATCCTAGCCGGGGTGCGGTGCGGTGCGCTTGGACGTGGCCAGGTGAGGTCGCTGCCGAGGAGCCGTGGGGGACGGCCGGGGGCGACTGATGCGGCCGCACAGCAGAGCGGACCAGAAAGGAGTAGAAAGGAGACGATGAGAAGTTAATGGCCGGCTATTCATGGCATAGTTGCGTCCAGTGCTGTGTGACCCCGCCGGGCCGCCGGGCCCCGCTGCTGGACAACAAACAAACTTGCGCTGGAAGCTGTTTCCTTTGGAGGAGTGGACGATGCGGGGGAGGGGAAAGGAGTGGTGTGGAGAGAGAGAGAGAGAGAGAGAGAGAGAGAGAGAGAGAGAGAGAGAGAGAGAGAGAGAGAGAGAGAGAGAGAGAGAGAGAGAGAGAGAGAGAGAGAGAGAGAGAGAGAGATACTGAGTGAGGGTAGAGAGGGAAAGTCTGCGGAGGGGTCGTTTGCACTGACCCAGTGGGGAGTTGAAGGGAGACAGGAGAGGAGAGGCTCCCTCACAACACACTCTGGGATGTCTTTGAACGCCCGGCGCATCTAGAGGGGACTCTGTTAAGAAGGGTCTCCGTAGGCCTACCGAATGGCCGAAGATTAAACTCGGCGACCACAAGAAAGACAAAGCCCCCCACCCACTTCCCCCTCTCTGTCTTCCGGTCGTTCTCTCCCGCCCGGGGGCAGACATCAGTGGGTCGGGGTCCTTCACTTGTGTGGGGACAGGACAGGCCGTGTCGGACTGACGTCTGGTGCCAGTGTATAGTGAGTGCCTTGACCCGACCGCGCCGCGCCGCTACCCTGAGAAGAGCACGGGCCCAGCCACAATCTGTTGGCTCTCTAAATATTACAAATGAATACAAAGGACCGTAATTCCGTTTTTGGCCAGGCATCTCAAGTATCATTTAAATAACACTCTGCGCGGCATTACCAATTAACATTCACTCTTTCATTTTGCACAAATTAAAATAATAAACCTTCAAACCCTCCCACTGTCCTTTAAAAAACGAAAAAAAGACGGAGAAAAATGCCGGAGATAAGCCCCAACTTTGGCGCTGCGCTGAGGGGGGTGAAAACTAATGACAACGCTGGGCCGATCAGCGAGGCGTAACTTGACGCAGCCTCTCTCTCCCCCTCGTCTGCAAAAAGCCCTGAGTGATGTCATACTCCGCAACTGACAGCTGCAGAGGCCCACACGATCAGTCTCCGTGGCGGGCCGAGGCGGGCCAAGGGAGCAGCCCAGCCCGGCCCGGAGCACCGCCCCTTCCCTTTTATTTCATCGGTGCACACAAACCCGGCGCAATGACAGCCTCATTTTCTTACGTGTTCGCCCGCACCCCCACCCTCCCCTCATCTGTCTGTTTCACTCTCATCACCGACACCGCTGCCTCCGTCACCACAACTCGCTCGCTCACACTCCCATCGCTCTGCTCGATTTCATCGCATGAATATGAATAATGACACCACCACCAAAATCTGTCTCCGTCTCCCTCCCTCTCCCTCGCCTGCTGACAGGGTGCGACGACCGATATTAATTCGTGTCATTCTTTTCCGCCGGGCCCACCGCACCGATGAAATGCAAAAGGGCAGTCTCAGACTTCACGCACGAACGCACGCACGCACACACGCACGCACGCACACACACACACACACACACACACACACACACACACACACGCGCGCACGCAGGTCAAAGTTGGTTGGTGGTGAGTGAGGGTGGAAGGATTCGGGGAGGGTGGAAGGTTAGGCAGGAAGGAGATGGGGTTAACGTCCCCGCGGTCCTTGCAGCGGCTCGAGCTTGCGAGGGAGATCCAGTTTACATAATAGTTTCAGCCTCTTCACCGCCCAAGACAAACGCACAGGCCAGGAGCGCCGCACA
>CM076244.1:6810914-6908414 GCA_038380765.1 Odontothrips loti | reverse complement strand
TCGTCTGCTCCGCCCTCTAGCCTCGCAGCGACTCGCAGCCATGCCATCAAAATTAGCCGGCGATTCAAAGCGACAACGGCGGTGGCTGCGGCTGGACCTCTCGACGCGCTCAGTTCAGACCCAGGTAACTGGTGAGCGCCCCGTGCGAGCTACGCGGCGCCAGCCCCGGCCGCCCCTGGCCGCCTGCAGCCCAGCCACATCAAAGCGAAAGACAAGGAAGAAAAAAAAATGGCGCGGGGAAATTAGCAGACAAGGAAATCCTTCCGCCCCCAGCCTGACGGCACGCAGCCTTACCTGTCCCCACTTTCCGTATGACATGTCTGAAAACATCCGCACGGCAGCTGGACGCTTTTCCGAAATAGTTATTTGCATGCTTTGAGGTTGAGCCCTGTCGCGGCACCGGAGGGGGCGGCCCGGTATCGTCCGCACAGTTGTCGACACGAGGGGGAAGAGAGCCACAACATACGAGTCCGCACGAATGAATGCATCATTCAATGAATGAGTCGATGAATAAATCAGGGGATGAATGAATGTTGCATGGGCTCTTGTGAGGCGGGGGGCCCCGGCCGACGCGCCAAGCCGCCCGGCGTGCAAAACCTGGCTGCTGGGGGGTCGCACCGACCAAGTCCTCGCTGCCGGACGGAGAGAGCACGGAAGATTTGTGTTTTGGAAAAGAGCGCCAAGATGGCGGTCAAAGGGTAAGGAGGAGAAGCATAGGCGAGGCGAGCCGAGTGATCGGGGTGCAGCCCAACAAGGTATTCATTATTCATCAGCATTCGACAAAGCGAAAGGGGCTGACAGGGCTGCGACTCAAAACCACGCAACTACTGCATGCAGCCCTTCAGGGACTCGAGCCCTCGCCACCAAAGCCCTTGACGTGTGTGTGCGTGTGTGTGTTGTCCCTTCCGCCGGAACCCTTTTCACCCTAAGCCGGCCGCAACGCACTAAAATTTCATAACGCGACCCGTCCACGCCATCATGATGAACTCCACGGATGAACGAACACACTGCTGGCAGTGCAGCGGCCGGAGGCGTGCCCTCAGGTCCTCGGCGCGGTCCTCGGCCGGGACCTTGGCGGGGTCCTCGGCCAGGGTCCTACGCGTCCTCGGCGTCCTCGCGCGGTCTGGAGAGCGCGGCCGCGACGCGGCGCCCTCACAATGGCACGGCTAACGAGACGACGCCTGTACTCACCGCCCCTACACTCTGCTCGTCTTTGTCTCTCTCCCTCGGACGCTACGACGAGCGACGTGAGTGCGAGAGAGAGAGAGAGAGAGAGAGAGAGAGAGAGAGAGAGAGAGAGAGAGAGAGAGAGAGAGAGAGAGAGAGAGAGAGAGAGAGAGAGAGAGAGAGAGAGAGAGATGGCGGCGGCTGCGGCTGCTTGCCGAACGTGACGAGGAACCGACGGGCACGCGACCCGACGGGGTGGAAGAGAGAAAGAAAAAGGAATCAGGTTAGTGGGGGAATCTAACTGGCACCCCGCTGCGCCCAACGACGGCGCGAAACGGGGCGAAAGCGCGAGGCAGTTAGCAGAAAAGGTAGGATCGCAGAAGCGGGAAACTTGGGGGTTTGTCACAAAACTGAGGTCGGCCGAAGCTTGATAACAGGGGTGGGGCGGGGCGGGGCTGGCGTGCTCCCTCAAGCTTCCAGGCGGATTTTAGCTCCCGGTACGGCTCCTGCGGCTCCTGGCTGTCCCGCACACACACACACACACACACACGCACACACATACAGAGTAAAATAAAGGACGGAAAAAATTGGGTGCGCGCCCGTGCCGTTGTATCACAAAGGCAGCGTGCGATTAACTGAAAAGTCAGCAAATCTCGTTCTTGTGGCCGCGGGCGGCGTGCGCCGCGTGCGTGCGGCCGTGCGTGCGGCCGTGCGTGCACGCGCGTGACCGTGTTTGTGTGAACGAGAGGCGCGTGTGTGCGAATGTGGGGGCGAGGCTAGACCTTTGTCCGCCCGGCCCAGCCCGGCCCGGCCCGGCCCTCAGGGGCCCTCAGTTGGTCTCTGCTAAGCCGCACCGCACGCGCCGTGTGTGTCCGCCGCCTAAATAGCAGCGTTCTGGCCACGCCGCCCGCCGCCCCCACCACAGAGCCTATCTGCCCAGCCGGGCCTCTGCGGCCACAAGCCTCGGGGACGCACGGTCCGGTTTATCGCGTAAACTTAAACGAGAGCTGCCCAGATCTCGGCCACAAATGGAGGATTTAGATCCGGGCTCCCTCGGCGCCCCCGGGTCCTTGTTAGCGCCGCAGTCGTCTCGTCATGGCCGCTGGATGGATGAGCGGCATTTTGTCACGAAAAATAAAAATGAAATAATAATAAGAAAAAAATGCAACCTCGCGCGGCTCCCCACACGCCACCCCCACCCCTTTCACACGTCCGTACTCACTCATGCGCGTCAGCACACTTGACTGTGCTTTAGATCCACGCACACACGCTTACACACACGCGCTCACACACACACACACACACAAACACACACACGCACACGCTTACACATACTCGCTACAGACCCTCCGAGGCACAGAGTCTGCGCGGCTCCAATATAGTTAGCATAATGCGGCGCCCCCGTGGTTTCCTTTCTCTTCTCTCGCCCCCTCCTTTTGTGTGTAGGCTCGGCCCGTGGCCGCCCCTGACCTTCGCAACGACCAAGGCGCGCCCTGCAGCGCCCCGCCGCCGTGTCCTCCTGGCGACTGCGACACCACGAAACACCAGTGCCGGCTTTGTCAGACGGCGCCCTCCACACAGCCAACACAGCTAGCATCGCCACTGTGAGAGCCGTAGCCACTGCCGTCCGCCCCGCAACACGCCTATCCTGACGGCCCCCCTCCTGCTCCTACTCTTCGGCCGACGACGTCGCTGCGATTTTCGCGTTGCCAAGGTGCTAATCAACCGGGTGAGCCTGTTTACCTTTCCTCGCATACTTGATGGAGGCGGCTCGTTATTTTTCATGTCGTGTTCGGTAACACCTCCCGGCAGCCCGGCCGCTCCTAAACGCCGTGATCTATCCAGGAGCCTTGCCGCTCGCGGGGGGCGCAGATAGGATAAGTGTGCAAGTGAAAGAAAACACGGCACAGGACTGTTGGTAGGAGCTGGAAGATCGCTCGCCTGCTAAGCCGGTGTAAAAACACGAGTTGAATCGCTCTCCAATCGGGGCTCATTACCCAGTCGAATGTGCCCTCGGCGCAGAGCAAAGCACAGCAGAGCAGAGCAGCAGAGCAGAGCAGGCTGGTGGGGCGCGGGCACTTTGTCACGCGGCGCAGACCCGACAGCGGTGCAACAACCCTGCATGGTATGACAGACGAGTCTCCTCACCGCATATGTCAGCAGGCCTAGCCTGCACCCAGAAAATTGTGTTCTCGATCTTGGAAAAATCAAGAGCATTTGCATTGGATCCAGTAAAATGTTCTTGGTCCAAATGCATAATTACTAGATTCAATGCAAATGCTCTTGAATTTTCCGGGATCGAGAACACAATTTTCTGAGTGTGGTAAGCAGGCGAATCTCACCGAGAGAGAGAGAGAGAGAGAGAGAGAGAGAGAGAGAGAGAGAGAGAGAGAGAGAGAGAGAGAGAGAGAGAGAGAGAGAGAGAGAGAGAGAGAGAGAGAGAGAGAGAGAGAGAGGGGGGGGGGGGGGGGGGGGGAGAAAGAGATCAAGTATGACAGGCGCTGGGTAACCGCGTTCTCTCGTTGATTTCACGGTCAATATCTCCCCTTTGACACGCGCTGACCTCTCCGGCCACCCCAGTTCAATATTTTTTTTTTAAAATAAGCCTTTTTATTTTAAATTGAGGCCAGATGTTCTTTAGCACAAAACCGCACGTGCGTATGAGTAATGATAGTCCGCTGCCTTGGGCAAAAACATACACCATTTACAAGACCAAACAGAGCCGGCCGGCAACTGGGATGGATGTTTGTTCGATGTCGTCGCGGTATTGACGTGGCCCGCGAGCGCACTCACTTGTGAACACCGCAGCGCCATTTGCATCCATCCAGGCTAGACGTGTGTGTTAATGCGTCCGTCACGGCTGCACTACTTCGGATTTTTCGTGTCGCGAGTTCAGCAGCGGCCATGACAGGCAACGGGCAAGTGGCCAAGCGGCCCGCGACGGGTTCCGAGCCGGCAAGGGGTGTACCAGGGTGGACCAGGGTGGACCAGAGTGGAACAGAGTGGGCCAGGGTGGACCAGGGTGGACCAGAGTGGACTAGCGGGCGTGCAGGAGCTCGAGTGTTGAGCGGCCGGACGGTGTAGTCACGCCGTGCTATCGGTAGCCCCCCCCCCCCCCGCCCCCTATCCTTCGCTTCGCAGAAGAGCAGAGAGGATCGCGTAGTAAAGGCAAAGGCGCCACTATATAAATTTCAGCCGCAGAAAAACGGAATTTATGGCGGCTTTTATTGACCAGGCCGCGCCCGAATCAATTTCGCCCTTCCCGGCAGCAGAGGAAAAATGGCGGGGGGTGATAAAAGAGGAAATGTAAAAGCGGTGCAAGAGAAGGTGTTATTTATAAAAGGAGAGGCGGGGAGAAATATCAAGACGAGGGGGGGGGGAATAAAAGAGTGAAGATGTAAAGGCAGCTGGTGGCCGAGGGAGGCAGCGGCGCTAGAACCGACGGAGCCGCGGCGGCCATGACAGCCGTGCGCGCTGCACGCTGTGCAGTGCAGGCCCGGGCCCAGGTCGTTGACTTGCATTACCTTATTATACGGACTGACTACCACTCGTCAAAAAGGATATCAAAACCGCGGAGCAAGAATTTGCGAAAGGAAACAGGGGGCACCCTTGCTTCTCTTTTTTCCCCTCTTGTTTTTGTTTCGCTCGAAAAGATTTTCGCATTATACTGTGCTTCACTTTCATCGTGATGGAAAACCACGGCAGAATATTTGTGCGCGACGCCAAGTGCAAGTGGCCGGGCGGTGCTTCCTCAGTCACACACACACACACACACACACACACACACACACACACACACACACACGGCAGTCAATAGCAGCACCACACGTCTGAAGTGCGCTGACGTGTGCGTGTGTGGGTAATGCAGTGACGACTGCAACACCGCCCGGCCTGCTCTCAATGGCTGTCGAGCTGTGATGAGAATTCACCCCCTACCCCTGCCTTTGTCTGCGCCGCCTACTCTGCTGGTTTTCATCCCGAGCGCCACGGCTTCACACACACACACACACACACACACACACGCGCGCGCGCGCACAGAAACACACACACACACACGTTTTGGAATTCTGTCAAAGTGTACAGCGCTTCTGACGCGAGCGCTGCCAAGACTGCGACCGAACTCGAATCGAGCTTCGGAGAGGAGGAAAGCAAACGGCCACGTGTTTGTTCTCGTGCACTCGCAGCTCATTTTCGCCTTAATTACCAACCCTGCTCCACCTCTTCCTTCCCTTGCTCCTCCCCCCTCGCTCTGTCGCTCTGTCTCTTGCTCTGCACTTAACTTAAGCGAAGAAACGCGTAGTTAACGTATGCTAATAGACAGACGAGCGCCTCGCGCGCACCACATATAAGCCGTTTGCGGACCGAAAAGGGTGGCAGAGGCGAGATTTGTACGGATATATCAGCCGCGATCCGGAAGGTCACCCGGGATCATGTCCGTCCGCGCCGCCCCGAACAATGGTCCAGGCGTACCGGACAGCCTCGGCTGAAAATTGCGACCGATCGCTACACAAAAGCAGCGCCCGGCGCGACCAATCGGAAACAACCAGAACCCTGCCGTCAGCGTGAAACAAGTCCCGCACACAGAGTACCCTCGGCGCCTGCCGGGTAGGCAGCCCCGACAGCTGCATGCACGCCTGTCATGCGGGCTGGCCTACCCTGGCTCTCGCAGGCGCTCGGCGTGGCCAGCTCTCACCTGCGGCACAGCGGCAGCCACACTGTTGCTGCGATCCGTGACCTCCGCGTTCCCTGAGTGTTTACAGCGAGCGGGGCCACGACTTCGGTCGGGGCTGGTGGATGATTTTTAAAATAAATTATTGAGACCTTAGAGACGGTGAGAGAGGGTGGGAGGGAGGAAGAAAGAGAGGGAGGGAGAGAGAGAGAGAGAGAGAGAGAGAGAGAGAGAGAGAGAGAGAGAGAGAGAGAGAGAGAGAGAGAGAGAGAGAGAGAGAGAGAGAGGGAGGGAGAGGGAGAGCAGAATATGCGAGGGAGTGGGGTAAACGGTGACGGGTGGCGGTCCTTGCCCGCAGGGACTTCTCTTTCCCTACAATTATCCCCTGCGACGGTGTCGCCATACTTTTATTGCGTTTTAATAGGGTTGCGTGCTGATTGTTCACTCCCTCTCTCCCTCGCCCTCACCCGGACGGGCCGCCCCCGCTCAGTGACGTGGCCGACACGCTCCTGCCGCACGCGCCGGGGAGGACGGCTCCGAACCCGACTCCAAATCGGAAATAAAGTAGCTCACGATTGCCGATGGGGTCCATTAGAGAACACGGGACACACGCAGGAGACCACGATTCACAGGGCTACAAACACTTGTACTTTGAACCCGGTACTTGCTGAGAAATTCCCCCGCTTCACAACCGTGACTTTGCACTGGTCGCGTCCACCTCTCCGCCTCCCCCCCCCCCCCTCCCACCCCCTCTGCTACTGTCTCGTTCTAAACCAGAACGTATTCTCATGTCGCGCACATCGGCGAGGCGGCAGAGGGGAGGGACGCCTGCTAGCGGAGCAGGGGTGTCAACCTCTCCACTTCGCCTGGGGGTCCGGCCAGGCCAGGCCGTGCCGGGGAGTCGGAGCCTGTTACCCGCCGCTGCACCGCCACTGCCACCGCCACCGCACGGAGGCTGACACTGCAATGTGTCAATTATCGGGCCGGAATGGCGCGCCACAGCACAGCCCCCACGTCTGCTCTCAGATAAATGGATCTTTGCACCGCCACGAGTCACCCTGCTGTCCCTCTCGCACCCCCGCCGCAGCCAACCCCTTCCCTCTCCCCCACTCGGTCGCGTCTGCACTTGGAAATCAATCCCGCTTTACGGCCCATGTATTAGACGGGAGGTCCGATGATGCACTCATCCCAGGTGGCGTTTGGCGGGCTCCGGCAGGGCCCCGGCAGCCGGCGGGGCTCCGGCAGGGCTCCGGCAGGGCTCCGGCAGGGCTCCGGCTCCGGCAGGGCTCCGGCAGGGCTCCGGCAGGGCTCCGGCAGGGCTCCGGCAGGCCCCTGCAGCCGGCAGGGCTCCGGCAGGGCTCCGGCAGGGCTCCGGCAGGGCTCTGGCAGGGCTCCGGCTCCGGCAGGGCTCCGGCAGGGCTCCGGCAGGGCTCCGGCAGCCCCACGAGGGCCGTGGGGACTTTACAGGGGAGGGGCGCGCGCGATGACAGCTCCTGGTCCGCAGCACCCGCAGGGCCCGCAGGCTTTCTCGCGCACACCACGTGCGACAGACAGTTTTATCGTCAGAAAAGCCTCTCCTCCTGTTTTTTCTTCCTTCTCCCTCGCTCCCGCCTCCCCTCCTCGCTGCCAACCCTCACGCAGCCGGCCGGCCTGCGGCCCTGCGGCCCTGCGGGAGGGGTCGGACGCACGGCCGGCAGGACCACGGAGATGCGATTGACCTTTCCGCTTGTTTGGCGTCGAGGTGTCAGTCCCGATGTCGGCACCGGGGACCTCAATCCGCAGCGCGATCGCCCCCTAGCAGGCTGCGCTCCCCTCTGCAGGCTGACGGGGAGGGTAAGGAAAGGACTGCAAACACCGAACACCGCTGTCCCGGACGGAGCCGGACGGAGCCGCAGGACTTGAGAACCCTCGGTACCTGCCGGACCGCAGCACAACGGTTGCCCAGCTCCGGACCGAAGCGGTTGCTACACTGCTGCTGCTGCAGCAGCAGCAGCAGCAGCAGCAGCAGCAGCAGCAGCAGCAGCAGCTACCACGCCGCCGGGCTTTCTGATAGTATGAGAAAATGGCGTGCGCTTGTCCTCCAGGGTTGAACACCGCTCCCCAATTAACTGGCGCCGACCGCAAGGGTGGTGTGGGAAGGGACAGCGGTCAGCTGACAAGGGCTCGGCCCGGACGGTCTGCCTGCACCTGGACCCGCTCCCGCTGGGGCTGGGCTGAGCCCCGCAGAGGTCCACACGGTCCACATTCCGAACACAAACCCCGGGGCGCTGATTCTACTCTCATCAAAATCACGCGCTCGGGGTGACGAGCACAATCAGTGCCAGTGCGGCCAGTGCAGCGTAAACCGAACGCGGCGGCGGGGGCAGCAACCCTGTGCCAAAGGGCCCCGTCAACCCCCGCTTCTTCTCCCCAATGGCACTACAATTACTTTCAGCCGGGCATTTGGCCCTGCAGACCTTGCTAGCACTACTCTGGCGGCGGCGGTGCGGGCGGTTGGTTCGAATACTCGCTGCGCCTTGCACTTTCCCCCCCGCTGAGGTGTATTTCTCTTTTTCTTCTCACTTTGCCGGCACGCCGACCCTGTTAGCGGCACCGCGGTCCGCCATGCAGGCCGGGGCTCCGGTCGGGGCTCCCGCCGGGGCTCCTACGGGGGATGGAGCTGCAGCGCCTGGCAGCGCCTGGCAGCGCCTTGTTAGAGACATGCGATGGGGGCCCGGCCCGGCCCGCCCTCTCCGTGCGCCTGTAATATGAACCGCCAGCGCCCAACCCTTCACCCCAACTCTCTCTCTCTCTCTCTCTCTCTCTCTCTCTCTCTCTCTCTCTCTCTCTCTCTCTCTCTCTCTCTCTCTCTCTCGCTCTCATGTGAACCCCGGCGTGCGCTGGCACCTTAAAAGGTCGGCTTGAGTTTCGCAACTGTCATTTGCAGGGCCAACGACTCGGTCCCGGCCTGCGATGGTCCTCGGCCCTCGGGCCCTCCCCGCCGGGCTGCTGGGACAGGGTTACCGGGGTAGGTCCGCAAGGGGCCGCAGGGGCCGCAGAGCCAGACGATCCCGACAACATATTTCCAAGAGAGCGACACGACGATCTGATGCCTAATTTGCAGGGCGTCGTTGAGCAGGGAAATCCGTCTGAGTGTGAAATCGACGCGTCCGAGCAAACGGCGGGAGAGGGAGGGCCGTACACACCGTGCAGATGACATCCATCGCTCGCTCCAATAACCATCATTCGGGGGTGGCGGGGCCGGCGGCGGTGGGGCCCGGGGGTGGGAGTGGGGTGGGGTTGGGGGTGCGGACGGCTAACGAAGCCCCTGTCCACGACACAGGCTGCCACGCCCGGCCATGCCCGACGCAGCTGGCACGGAGGCGCCACTTGCACGTGGTCATGATGGTCCCCATGGAACCTGTGTGTGTGTGTGTGTGTGTGTGTGTGTGTGTGTGTGTGTGTATGAGTGTATTCGTATGTGTGTACGCGCGGGCTGGCAGAGTATCACCGCCAGCAGCCGACAGCGCCATGATTACCGCAGGGGTTATTACAGAAATATCAATGCAAATCGACGTCTGCCTCTGTTCTTATTAATTCTGTTGTTGATTCTGTACACGGACGTATATACACGCCGCGCAACGTATCCTGCCGTACCATGTCGCAGAGCGTCGCGCTGACGTCACAGTGGCGAGAAATATATCCCGGCAGAAGCGGAGCGAGGTGAGGGGGACGACGTGGTGAGGCGACCGCGCCGCGAAGGAGAGCCGAAACTCGTTGCGAACACAGCAGCGACGCCTGGAATCACGGCCGTCATGTGATACACCGCAAAGAGCGGTCACAAGTTTACCGCCAAGTTTGCAGTCGAGATTTCACCACCATCTTTCTTGTATTTTTCCGCATAAAAAATGTCACCGCATAGGAGTCCGTTGAATACGTGAAAAAAATATCGTCGCATCACTCTTTTTGCAAAGTTCGTGTATGTTTTGAAAAAGTGTGCTTTTCGGGAAGTATCTTCCCAAAAAAATTCTCGCCCAACATTTTCTGCATGTCAGTACGAGAGCCTCGTTATGGCGGCCCCCTCGCCCCCTCCTCCTCACGATGTACCCTCACGCCCCGTGCGCCACGCCCCGTCGCGGTGTAGTTGAGACGCTTATCTCACTTTGCAATCAATCAATGAGCAAGCAGCAGCAGCAGCAGCAGCAGCAGCAGCAGCGCACCAATCCCAGACCCCCCACACCCTTCCGCCTGTCCCACCGCCGTTTTCCACTATTAAGCACACATACCACCGCCCCCTCCTCCCCCATTCCTTCTTGGCACGTCGCGGCAGCCAGTAGTAGTCGTCCCACGAGATATGCGCGTGAATTTATATCGATTACGTGTTTGCACATCCCCGCCCCATATCGCCCCGCAGCCCCGGCCGTTGGGGGGGGGGGGGGGGACAGCGACACCGAGGAGGAGGTAGTACTCCGACCTTGTGGGGGTGTCTTCATCCCCAAAGCGAGCGGCCCGGGCGCTGGGCTCGCGGTGTACATCTGCCTGGCATGGCCCGGAGAACGGGAGAAAGAGCGAGAGGGTGGGGCGGCGGGGCGGTTAAAGGGCGTGCAAGAGCGAGAAAGAGAGGAGGAAGCGGCCACAAAATTCAACGACAACGGCAATTGGCCAATAAATACCGACTGCGCGGCCCACCGCGTTTCATAGGCAGACCGCAGAGGCGGGAGATTCAAATGCTGAGGCCGCGCTCTTTACGGGGGGAGACCGAGACGCGCCAAATGTTCGGCAAAGGCTGCTGCCGCTGGCTGCCGCTGGCTGCCGCTGGCCTTGAGGGGGCCGATAGCGAGGGGTGCCAGGCCGGGCCGGAGGGGGTGGGGGGCCTGCTGGGGCCTGCGGGGCTCTGCGGGGCCTGCGGAGTGGGATGGATGGCCTATCTGCCAGATGTCCACGCCCAACGCGGCAAACTTTGGACAGTTCCACCCGGACGGATTTTTTGTTCGTCTTTCGGCTCGACATTTTGACGCTCGTATCCGACCGTATCGATTTTATTCCACTTCGAACGGCTGGCGGGTGACAGATGAGACGAGAAACGTGGCGTCAAAGGCGTATGGAATTTTTCCTGCAGAGAATTTTGAAGGCCAAATCAGAGGTTTGCAATGATTGGTGGTACAGAATAGTAGAATAGTAAATAGCCGTGGTCGACACACCCAGGCTGCAGACGGAGACAATTAAAAAACATGCTGCGCGGACTAGATCAATGGCAAGGAAAGGTGGTAAAAGAGACAAGTATCCGATCGGAGCGAGTCGATCCATCAAGTTCAAATGACCTTCGCGAAACAAAACTAATTCCCCGCGGTCCTGGCTGCCCGGCCCGCGGGATTTTCTAAACCGTAACAACTTTTCGTCGCACGGGAGCAGCCAGAGCAGCGCGGAGCGGAAAATCGGTCACGCGTCATCGGAAGCTGTGCAGGGCGCTGGCAGGGCAGGCGAGTCCGATATTTAGTGAGGCGAGCGGAGGCCGGGCCACACCACTGTAATTAAAACGACCCGCGCCGTCAGCCGATCCGGGCGAGTGACAATGAAAGTAGGCCATCATTTCGAAACATCAAAACTCCTTCGAAGGGGGCGCTTTGAAGGGCCCCGCCTCGGCCCCGCCTCGGCCCCGCCCGCCCGGCTGATCCGGCCCCCCACGGGGCGCACGGGGCCCCCAACGGGTGCCGCCGCGTTACGAAAGTTGTACCTTTTGAGGAGGCTCGCCGCACGCCGCCGGCGTCAAACTAATAACACATCATCTCATCTCATCCCGAGAACCGGATCACTTACCCGGCATCACACGGCGCAGCAGCGGCAGCAGCGGCAGCAGCGTTGGGCTAATAATGTTCAGATCACCTCCGCGGGCCCCTCCTCGATGTGAACACAGTCTGGCATGATAGGAGGGTCGCGCTGCGCTGTTGACACGACGCGTTGGAAATGACAGCTTCCCGACACGAGCGACAACTGCGGGGCCGGGCCGGGCCGGGCCGGGCTGGTGGGACGCGAACACCTCCATCAAGCCGAGCCCCGGGCACGGCGCTATTTATCTCCGATAAGCGTTGCATAAGAGATTAGCGTCGGCTTCACTTATCACACTGGACAAACTCCCCGCAGCACCCCTCCGCGGCCCCCATTCCTTTTTTTGCCAGCAGCCAGGCCGGAGCCCACTGCAGCAGCCAGATTGAACCACAGCCGATAGCACAACAAGGCTCCGTGGTAAATCAGTGTGCACATACGACCCTGTGCAGTCAGAGGAGTCAGAGGAGTCTGCTGGAGCCCACTAGAGTCATGGAGACCCTTGCTGAAGGGATTTCGGTACAAAAGACAAGTCTGCTCCAGGCGCCTGACCACTTCTCCGCTCATCGGCTATTATTTTCTGGCTCGCCGTTTCGGAGGCATCGCGCGAAGCGAACCGGGAGGAGAAGCTTAATATTTACATTTGTCGGGAGGAGGGAATGTTTTGAGACGCGGCGCGTAACTTGGCAAAACCACCTCGGGGGAAATCTGGCCTTGGCTGAATGCAGCGCAGTAACGTGCCGCAGCTCTCTTCCACCGCAGTGTGCGGTTGTCCTCAGCGGCGGTGCACCCGCTTTATTATGATCAGATCGATAACCGCGGCGCAGGGGGCGCGTCACGACAATAACCATTTCAATTAGGAGTCTCATTACAACTGCTGAAATCTCATTCGGTGCCGCGTGAAATCCATCATGTGAAATCGCCAATTCGGCATGGGAAGCTGCACCAAATGGGGCTGCATGGCGTGCACATCATGGCAACACAATAGCAACGCGAGAAGCCGCTATAGTAAATAACTACCCCAACGCTCGCTATTTTGGGGAATAACAAAACATGACGTTAACTAAAAATTCGAGGCGCACTTTAATTTTCATTTACTATTATCCTCGCGGGGACGCTTGGCATGTCAATGCTGCATGTGAGGAGGGGGAGCCGTTTGGCCGGTATTCACACTGAATGGGTGTGCTTACGTCGTTTGAAAATCATTAGTCTCCCATCCACACGCCACCACCCCCGCATGGAAACCTTTTTCCCCCCTCCAGACCAGGCCGGGATTTAATGTTGCCTTTTTTCTCGAGCCGCTAGCGGTCGCGTCAGGTGCACTGGAAGTGACACCGACTGAGCCCCTGCCATTACCAGTCACTGCAGAGGTGTGTAAACGGCATTAGGCCGCATTTATTCCCCGATTTATACCCTCGCAGTGGAAGAACAGCGGATTAGTACAATCAGGATCGGGTAATCAATCTGCGAGTGCGTAATATGTTTGCCTGCATATTTCTCATCCCAAACGGCCAGGCTCGGCCCGCCAGCCTAATTGAGACTCTATTTCACTCTGTCATCGGGACTGTCGCTGCGGCTCCGATCAGATAGACACATTCGACGAGTTCTCCTTGGCGCGCAGGGAAGGTGTGCCGGGTTGGGCTGGGGCATGCTGGAGTGCCCGCCTGGCCGCGGGGCCGCCGGGGACCCGCTTCCTGCACCATCCATCGCGCTCCGAATCTCTCAAACAAATGATGTGAGATAGGCTCCTCGCAAAGGATGCGTCCATCCATTTCCGCCAGTAATTAGACGGAGCCCGGGTTTTGGGCGTGGCCCCAGTCCGGGTCCTGCCATGTCCAGTCCAGCCCGCTGCTATCTTGTCGTTATCACGCACCAATATCCCGACCGTATTCGTACTGCATGACGCATGTCCAGCCCGATAAGGCTGGAGCCCCTGGAGCCCCTGGAGCCCCTGGAGCCCCTGGAGCCCCTGGAGCCCCTAGAGCCCCCACAGCCTCGCTCGCCCTCCGCTCCCCGTGACACGCAGCACGGAGATAAGATTTGATCAATTTCTCCTCCGCTAATGATGTTTTTCGCACCTTTAATTGGGGACAGGGAGCGCTGCTGGGCTGGCTTCTTGTTTATTTGGCACGGCCGACCACGCCACAAGAGATTACCGTCGTGTTCCCTGAACCCCGGCAAAATGATGTTTTGGGGGAACGCAGGAAGAACCGTCGGACTCGTACTTCAAGGGAACCCATGGTTATTAATCTGGATTCCATTTTCCATCCCACTTCAGCGAGACCGAATTCCCTGCGGCGCTCAGCCTGTGCTAAAAGTGCCCTTGCGCCGAAAAACAAAAACAGACCTATCTAATAAGAACGAGAGACCGCGACTGCCGACAGATTGGAGAAACAGAAAAGAAATCGATAATATCAGAGTCGTACAGTATTCTTCCTCCTAGATCTCCACCCTTTCGGGCCATCTGCTGTGGGAATAGGGAATCGGACGGGCCGAATAAGAGGCAGGAGAATAGTCCCAAAACAGACACACGGAACCTTGAAAAGAAAAGAGACAACGTTTCTTTTCTGTTTTGTTTTTGTAGTTACTGTAAGGCAAACCTTGCCAGCAATTCCAACTCCTGCTGCCACCGCAGATTGTCTCGTCCCCCTTTGGCATACGCTGGCTGACCGCGATCGCTACGCGATTCCATTTCATCACGCACATGCTATTTGCGTGCGGCGGTGGGCTCGTCACACACTGCCAGTGAGGAATGTGCTGCGCCCGGCGCATCTCCACCTGACAAGGACGACACCCACTGCTGCTGGTAATCAACCTTGAGGATGCCATTTAGCAGCTCCATCTATTTCTTTCACTCCTCTCCCCCTCGCTCTTTGCAGTGAAATAAGAAATTAAATAAAAAATTACGGGAACGCAATTAAGCTTGCTGAAAGAAAAGAAAAAAAAAAGAGAACCCGAACTCCCGTTTTGATGGAATCGATCAACGGTCTCACGGCTGCAATACCATACGCAGGAGGAGTCGCGAAGCGCCGCGCTTCCCGACAAGGAGACCGTGTCGAATTCGTAATCCGCCGTCCGAACGTGGCATCAGCAGTTTCGCGGCCACAGAGGGCGTCATTAAACTGCGAGACCAATGCGTGATTGCGAGCATCATAGAGCCTCGGCCATCGGCGCAGTTAATCGACCCGTTTTGCAGTCTACATCTATGAATGAACGGTTCAAAACATGGTGCGCGAACATAGTCCCCTTGAGCTCCAGCTTAGTTTTCACCACACTTAAGATTTCGGTTGGAAATTTCTTAACAATTTGTGCCGCAAATTTTCCTATCCTTTCGTTGGAAATGTCCAACGATAGTTTTCAAAATTCCAAGAATGTTTTTGTATTTTCGGAAGAATTAGAAAATGCTGACCTTCGTTATCCAGTAGGTAAGAATTTCTGGTTTCAAAATGTTCACGGAAAGTTTTGGAAAATCTCAAACATTTCGTGCTGCAAATTTTCCTATGAATTGGTTGGAAATTTCCGACGATTCTATTTCACGGTGCACTCACGGTGCGCAGATCCGTCGCAGACACGAACCCCCTGTTCTGTCCACGGTCCCGGAGTACATACCTGCAGACAAGAGGAAAGGACAGAGGTTAAACTTAGCAGTGCCGCAGTAATAAACATGACGAGACTCTGTTGCTACTGTGTCCGGAAAGCATTGCAAAAGCCTTCCCGTGTCGCCCATTACGATGCGGCGCGTCATGAGGGCAAAATGTGTCGCGCACTCGTCATGAGGGAGTGGCTCAGGAGCAGTGCGGACAGCGCGGGCCTGCTGCGGCGCCAAAGCTTCCCACAGATTCTGCTTAAATTTTGGCATGAGGAGCCGACCACTGCTCCACAGGCGGGAAGCCACCGCCGTCGAGGCCACCGAGGCCACAGCAACGTCCACACCGACAGGAGCGCGCCGATATTATACGACGGGGTCCGCATGAAAGTTTCATCGCCTTATTTTCCGATACCTGCCTTTGCGGGGACCTCCGCCTGCCTCCGCCTCCCCTATCGCCTCCGGAGCCAGAGGGACACACGGGGGCCACCGAGCCGTGCACACCTGGGCAATCCCATTAGGGAATGCCACCCGGTCACCTGCGCCAGCCCCCGCGACGACCCCACGCGGCACGGGGCGGGGCCTCCCAACGCGTTGGAGTCTCGCTTCAAATACCGATTTTTTTTCCTCCCTGCGAGTTCCGTTTATATCGTACAGCAAAGCCGCATAACACGACTGTCGGTGTCGGGGCGTGTCCATCCAGATCTCGGATGGACGCGGCGTGCACGAGCCGCTAGCCCCTCTCTAGGTCTCTCTCTCTCTCTCTCTCTCTCTCTCTCTCTCTCTCTCTCTCTCTCTCTCTCTCTCTCTCTCTCTCTCTCTCTCTCTCTCTCTCTCTCTCTCTCTCTCTCTCTCTCTCTCTCTCTCTCTCTCTCTCTCTCTCTCTCTCTCTCTCTCTCTCTCTCTCTCATCGTTTATTTTGGCGACCCAAATGACTTCCACCAGGGGCGGAGAGGAGGCCCAGAGAGCGAGAAGGGAGTTCGGTTACAACAGAGTCGAGTGCGGTCTAAATTGGTTGCAGTAATTGGTGTCCGTTTCCCTGGCCGGGCCGGGCCCGGCCCTCTCCTCCCTGCGCCGGCCGCCACGCGCCGCCACGCCAGTGACCGTGTCTACTAGGCCCCGTGCCATACCAGCCCCCACGGGCCGCCCCGCCCCGCACCAAACCCCGGCTGCTCATATTCGAGGGGCGGGAAAGGGTTAGTTTGAGTAGGTAGGGTAATGCACCCCCGAGCCGGGGGGCTTACGAGGGCGCAGAGGGCCGTGGGGCGGAGCTGGGCGGAGGCGGGGCCGGGCGGGGCTCTCCGAGGAAAACAAGGGCCGGCGGATGGCGCATTTTTTGGGTGGCTGCAGCATCCGGGTCACCACGACGTCGTCGCTCGTAATGCGAACACGCGCGCGCGCGCATCTGGGAGCGCGGCGGACCGGCGGACCGGGCCGTGGGGCAGCCCGGGCGGCGACACGTCGGCTCTCCAGTTTAATCTCGCGTCCAAACTTCTCAATGTTCCCGGGAGGGATTTTTAGCAGATGATACATTTATCATCACCTATAGCCTCAACAGAAACAATAATATAAAGATAATGTATCAGCGGCTTGTACTCTCATGCAGAGGCAGGCAAGCGCGCAGAAGTATTATACCGCATGGGGGGCCGCGTTCCGCCGCGCCGCGCCGCGCCGCGCCGTGCCGTGCCGTCCGCACATACCCCCACCTCTTCGTTGTGCCGAGCCGCGGCGCGCGGGCAGCGCGGGGCTCCGCTGCTCTCTCTCTCTCTCTCTCTCTCTCTCTCTCTCTCTCTCTCTCTCTCTCTCTCTCGCTCTCGCTCTCGCTCTCTCTCTCTCTCTCTCGCTCTCGCTCTCGCTCTCTCTCTCTCTGCGTCATATTATGTACAACTATCTTTCTTTAAGCACAAGCGCTTTGTATATTTCATATTTCTGAACTGATCTGTTGTTTTACTTATGTTAGCAGCGGTATTCTCGTGGGACTTCTTAGTCTCTTTATACCTGTTTTGAAATAAATCAAATCAAATCAAATCAAATCAAATCTCTCTCTCTCTCTCTCTCTCTCTCTCTCTCTCTCTCTCTCTCTCTCTCTCTCTCTCTCTCTCTCTCTCTCAGGGATACCCCGGTTCTGCTCTTTCCCCGCCCGGCCGAGCCGAGACGCGTAAACATTAATCGCTGCCGGCCGCAGGGCCCACAGGGCCATAGCGCTGCAGTCACACGTCAGTGGCGTGTCTCATTTTCGTCGCTCTCCGATATGCAAGCCAGGGCAGCCTAATAGCCCCAAACCGGGGAACAAAACTACGCCATTTGTGTCCTTTTTTCTCGCCGGATCGTCGCTCGGTCTCTCTCTCGCACACACCTTTCCCTCATTGGCCGCGCCGGGTGGCCGACGGGTTGCCTATCATCCCGGCGCTGACCTTGCTGAAGCGGGGCGCTACAAAAGGGGCATCAAATACTTCATTTTTGTGACAACCCTCTTCATTGAGCAACACTTACTTGCGGCAGCACAATGGTATTTTAACATGCGCAATAACAATTAAAAGTTAAACGTTACCCACGGGAAAGGGAGAAGGGGGCGGGGGCCAGGAAGGGTATGGGCAAACACAACGTCACACCATGAAGGAAAGTAGGAAAACATCACAGTATCATCTGCTTTCATGACGGTTTTTGGATCGTCATTTTTTTTTTTTGTGTTTCGAGGAGTCATCTCGTGGCCGACAGCCGACAGCAGAAGCGCAGCTGGCACCGCAAAACCCCGCGGGCCGACATGTATCATCGTGTCATCGACAACTCGGCGACATCGAGGGGCCGCAACTTTATGCAAATCCCAGAGACGCCGCCGCTAAAGTAGTTGACGGCGCTGCTGTAAGCCCCCTCGTCGGCAGGTAGTGGGGGGGGGGGGGGGGGGGGCGGAGCCGGGAGGGCGGATGTCGGCGCATGGTATCGTCCTGCCCTGCCCGGCCCGGCCCGCCCAGCACGGCCGTTCTCGTCTTCTCCAACTACTACTGGACGCGCGACTGACTAAGTGCCAACAGCTCACGCGAAAGAGCCCCCGGCCAGCGGCGGTT
Organism: Odontothrips loti; assembly: GCA_038380765.1. NCBI lineage: Eukaryota > Metazoa > Arthropoda > Insecta > Thysanoptera > Thripidae > Odontothrips > Odontothrips loti. The sequence continues at coordinate 6,890,125 of CM076244.1, read as the reverse complement.
AGGTCGGCGGTAGGCAGCCGCAGAGGGACCCCGCCCCGACCCCACAGTTTACTGTTACGGCGCAGTACTCGGGACGTTTGCGATCAAGTTGCTGCTGTTGTTCTGTCACTGCGCTTCGAGCTGCCACTGTTCCGCTGCCGACCGCCGCGTGCTCACTGCCCACACGCCCAGCTGGGACACAATGCACAGCTGCCCCCCTCGGACCCCCGCGGGGCCCCCGACCACCCCAGGACGGCGACAGAGTGTGCTTTGTGCGCGCCTAACACCCGCCCGCCCGCCCGCCCGCCACCACCGGCGCCCCTGGCTACGAGGAAGACCGGGAATACAGCGCAAAGAAATTAGAATAACAGACGGGATCACGCTGAATGAGCGGGGCGGGGCCGGGCCGGGCAGGGCAGGGCGGGGCCCCTGCTGCCAGACGGCCTGCAACGCGGCGACACTCCTGGCGGCCGGGTTGCCTACCCCCGGTCCGCAGGCGCTCCAATGTCCTTGGCCCGTGGGGGAACTCCATTTCAGGAGGCATCAGCAGTGGGCTAGGGTTACCGCCGGTTGCCAAACGGCGCTCGGCCGAACTTGCGGGCCCGGGCACCTCGCGTGGCCGCTGCCTGCTGCCAGCTGCCAGCTGCCTGGCTGGACCCGATGGATAGGAGAGGCCCCATCCAGCCGGCCGCTGGGATGATAACCTTTTACGCAACACCTCTTGCGTCCCCGTTTTCGCACACACGAAGGCGGGGTGGCCCGGCCCGGGCCGCCGCGGCAGAGCCCCGTTAAACTGGCCGGGGAAATTAAATATTAGAGAGGTGGGAGGGTCCCAGTGTGTATAATTTTGGAGGTGGCGCGGCGTTATACCGGCTAGCGATGCCAGCTGTGTGTGTGTGCCTGTCTCTGTCCGTCACCGGGCGGCTGCCGGCCTCTCTTTCTCTCTCCGTCCCCTGATTCGATATACGCGTGACTGCTTGACCGGTTTCCGGGCTCAGACCCCACCTAGCATTCAAGGCAATCGCTCTGTAGGACGGCTTCACGCTGCGTGCATGACGTGTCTGGACGGAAGTGCTGAGGCCTGGCTGGGCTGCAGGGTTCCATAACTTAACGTAACATTAGGTATTTTCGTTACGTTAAATGTTATGAACAAAATACGTAACTTTAACAAATATCATGGTTTTAACGTTATTTACTCTCAACGCAGGAGAAATGTTATGACAATAACGTTATAAAATAACGGGGTAATAACGCCTAGCCATGGACCTAGACACTCGCCTGGCCGGTCCTGGAGGCCAAGGCAAAGGACACGCTTTTCTTTTAACGCGAATATCTATAACGAGGAGCGTAATAACGAACTAGAAAGCAAATGTTATTGTTATTAACATTAACGTTAATAGCTCCGGCAATTAATATAAAATAAATAACAACTTAAATTCTCAATGACGAAAAATATAAGTTTTGCAACATTTTGGCGTTACGTGTTATGTTAAGTTACGGAACCCTGCTGGGCTGTCACTGCGGCGCACCGCACGAGCTAGCCCAGCACGGCTGCAGCTCCGGCTGCGCTGCCCGCCCGTCCGCCCGCCGGTCCCTCTGTCTCCCTCTCTCACGGTGCAGCGGGGATCTGATAGCGGTTTAATAACAGACTTAGCGGCGACGCACCGCAACATAGGCAAGACAAGCGGCGCTCGTAATTCGTGTGCGAAATAATGCGAGAGTAGAACACACACACACAACACACACACACACACACACACACACACACACTTCCTTACACGGCGCGGACCACAACAAAACGAACGACCCGACCGCTGTGCTCACCCACCATCGTTAACCATCGTTAACCGTACTACTTTGGACCCCAGACCAAAACGCGCGGTGCAGCTGCGTTGATTTCAATTCCAAACAAACCAGCGTCCCAGCGTCGATCGCTTTAATGAGGGGATTCAGATCGGGAATGGGATACGACACATTGTAATCCAGATATCAGAGTGCTCCCGTTGTGACCGCAAACGCACTGAAGAACTTTTGCAAAGAAATAAATGAATTGTAATAATGACAAAAATTACGACTGAGATCCTGGAGACTGTGTTAGCACCCAAACCTCTTTCCCACAACTATATCCTAACAACTGCAGTCTCGCGTACCTTCTCAGCTCTTTATGATTTTCTTAGGTTAAGAGGACCAGAAACAAAACCTCGTAGCATTTCTAACATATCGTTGGAACTTTTAATTCCTATGTGTGTGGGAGAAATATTCCGACCAATTAGCAGAGGTAGCACCGGGTAGCAACGTCGTTTTCAAATAAGTGTCACAAGGTTTCACTCATTTTTTTTCATTTACTTTCTTTTCTTTTTTCGCATATCCTCTCTGAGTGTGGCGGCAGCAGGTGCTGGAGTGGACACCGTCCAGTGCGGAGCGGCCTAATGTATGCATCGGCGTTCATCGGCCAACGGCAGCGAGAAGGAGCGAGAGAGGGAGAGTGTGTGTGCTGGAGAGAGATAGGCGCGCGCCGTTCGTGTGAACGTGTAACGGCGGGGAAGACTCGGGGAAAAAGGAAGCCGACCCGAGGAAGCAGTCGGGGGAGCAGCAGCAGCAGCAGCAGCAGCAGCAGCAGCAGCAGCAGCAGCAGCGCGGCGCAGTGCAGCCACGCTCTTTTGGCACATTAAATTTGCCTCGAACCAGCCGGCGCGTACCATCGATCGGCCAAACACCGTGGCGGCGGTGCGGCGCGTGGGAATGTGAGGAATAACACACGGTGAAAGGCGGTGATAAATATGGTATAGCGGCGGCAGCAGCAGATCCGATATCGCCGTGCTTAAGGACGCCCTGCAACACCTGCAGCACGCACTGCACGGCCCCCGGCCGCACACGGCCGCGTCGACCAATTATCGGAAGCACGGAATTCAATTAATGCGATGCGGAAGGTCGTGGGTTCGAGGCCCGGCGGCAGCGGCCGCGAGGCATCCCCCCCCCCCCCCCCCCCCCCCGCACTATCCGTGCGCGCCCTCGCCGCCCCCGGCCGACTTACTCTTCCGTCCTGATGGAGCGAAATAATGAGGGGATAATTCGTGACGCCGTCGGCCAGCGCGCCACTTAGCCTCTCTTCCTTCCTCCCCCGTGACGGCCGTGTCGCCCAGCACCGCAGCGTCCCCGGGGAGGGTGGGTGCGGCTGCCGGGTGCCCCCCGGGCCGGGCCGGGCCGGGCAGGGGCCGGGCAGGGGCCGGGCAGGGGCCGGGTCTCGGGCAAGGGCTGCACTAATTAGCTACAAAGACAGCTCCTCAAACAGGAGTGTCGGTAAACGACTGGGATCGGGGGGACGGGGAGGGAAGGGTAGCGCGGGAGAGAGACAGCGGGGCCTAGGCGCCACCTCCGGGAGCGTGCGCAGCGCGTGTGCAGCGCGTGTGCAGCGCGTGTGCAGCGCGTGTGCAGCGCGTGTGCAGCGCGTGTGCAGCGCGTGTGCAGCGCGTGTGCAGCGCGTGCCTGCACGGCGGGGGGTCGGTCAAGACGCCGGGGTCCTCCGGACCAGAGCCGCACCAGCGCGGCATTTGCCTATCGTCTCGGTACAATTCTCGCAGCAAAAACCGCGCGGACAATAACGCTTATTTGCCGCAGCTCCGCCCGCACAGAGCCACTGCAGGCCCCGCAGGCCCCGTACCGCGGTCTCTGTCGCTCCCCAGCAGGGCTCCCGGCTCCCCACCCGAGCGCAACAGAGACAGAGGGTGCCGCGGTGCCGGCCGGACTCCTCAAGACCGACGACCACCCCTTGCCATCCGCGTGCCCGGCTTTCGGGCCTTCGCCAAGTACCGCGAGCGCAGACCTAAGAACTCCGGGGCTTCATTTAATACGCATGAATATTTAAATTGCTCATTAGCTCCCATGAGCACACAGAGGAGAGCGCAGGGCTCGTCGGAAAAAGAAAAGTTGTCCGCGAGAATCTCTATTAATGCGTAACGTCCCGGCCCGGCCCCGGCCCCGGCTGGTGTTTAGCTGCAGCGCACGGCCCTTTTTACGCAACGCGAGGACATCGCTAAGCGGCGCAGGGCTTTGCGCTATCTCGACGCCCACCGGCAGCGTCGGCAAGGCGGGCCGCGGGGGAGCGTCCAGAGGGCAGCGGCCCGGGCGGGCCTGGGGTACCGGGGGTACCGGGCACCGGGTACCAGCGGGGAATTCCGGCCCTCCCTCACTAATAACACGCCGAGGGCAGCACCGAGTATACGGCGCGGGCTGCTGGATACAACAAGCGTGGTGACGTCATCGCTGCCGCCTCAATCCCAGACAATGCACCGCTGTTTTGGGTGGTGCTCTCCACGACGTCGGGGCTCAGCGACAGGAGCAGTAGTAGCGGCAGCGGCGGTAGCGGCAGGAGCAGCAGCGGCAGCAGGGGGCCGGGCAGGGCTGGGGGTGGGACATCACACCGAGGCCGCACTCAGGTGTAAACGATCCGAAACTCTACGCACTGGAGGCTGTTCTTGGTATAAAAAATACTATTACACTTCGTGAAATACTGGTAGGCCCGAAGTGTCACAAAAATGGATTTGGATTCAATTTTTATATTGCTTTATATAAGTTATTCGGAATTTTTATTTGGTTTCAATAACGGAGGAAACGTAGGTGATTTGAAGTTTCGAAGTTTTTAGTTTTTTTGTTTTCTTAAATAACTTTTTACTTAAAAATGCAGGTGAGACAGACGGGAAGACACCGCGTTAGACGGGAAATGTCATAGTGTATAGCGACTGAACACAGTATGTAAAACGGGAAATGTGAGGGGAATTGTGGCGAGACTTCATTGTCAATAGGTTGGCTGGTCGCGGCGCGGCCCGCGGCCCCCAAGTTCTCACTTGCCCTGACCGGTCGGCACATCGACAATGTTCCGCTCTGAGGGTTGTGCCTCTCGTGCATACTCTAGGGTCCGAAGCGGTCGCGACTCTTGAGTTGCCTCCCTTTTAACCAGGGCTCGACTCGGCTCGGCACATCAACAATAAGGGCTGTTTCACAAGAAAGGGAGAGGTCCGATTTTTAGCGTGGCAGGAGAAGGACGGATGATACTGACACAGCCAGTTGACGAGCCGAGCGCGCTAGCTCTGTCTTTTTCTTTTGCCATTGGATGGAGTGAGAAAGCTGAATTTAAACTCGGTTTTGAGACTGTCTGCTGCATTTCTGGAGCGTAAAATGATGTCCGACGCTCTCGTATGGGTACTATGCGAAAGTCAGGAAGGTCTGAAAAACTTCTCACAGAGACTTTCGGTTTTGGCGTAAGGGGCACCATAGGAAATTAAAAAATACTATTACACTTCGTGAAATACTGGTAGGCCCGGAGTGTCACAAAACTGGATTTAGTGCAATTTTCATGTTTACTCCTTTTTGTAACTAAGAATTTTATGATTAACTGGTAGTTAATTTTTATTTACAAAGGGAACGTGAACGTGGATGACTTAAAGTTTTTTTGTTTCAACGGGAAATGCGAGGGGAATCGTGGCGAGACTTCATTGTCGATAGGTTGGCTGGTCGCGGCGCGGCCCGCAGCCCCCTAGTTCTCACTGGCACCGACCGGTGGGCACATCGACAATGCTCCGCTCTGAGGGTTGCGCCTCTTGTGCATGTTCTAGGGTCCGAAGCGGTCCCGACTCTTGAGTTGCCTCCCTTTTAACCAGGGCTCGACTCGGCTCGGCACATCAACAATAAGGGCTGTTTCACAAGAAAGGGAGAGGTCCGATTTTTAGCGTGGCAGGAGAAGGATGGATGATACTGACGCAGCCAGTTGACGAGCCGAGCACGCTAGCTCTGTCTTTTTCTTTCGCTATTGGATGGAGTGAGAAAGCTGAATTTCAACTCGGTTTTGAGACTGTCTGCTGCATTTCTGGAGTGTAAAATGACGTCCGACGCTCTTGTCTGGGTACTATGCAAAAGTCAGGAAGGTCTGAAAAACTTCTCACAGAGACTTTCGGTTTTGGCGTAAGGGGCACCATAGGAAATTAAAAAAATACTATTACACTTCGTGAAATACTGGTAGGCCCGGAGTGTCACAAAACTGGATTTAGTGCATATTTATTATTTTTTGTAATGAAGAATTTTATGATTAGCTGTTAGTTAACTTCTATATACGAAGGGAACGTGAACGTGGATGAATTTAAGTTTTTTTTTTTTGTTTTAAATTTAAGTGTCTACTCTAGCTTGCAGGTGAGAACTGGATGGGTGGCGCATTGGCAGACATCGTGGTATACGGGGTATGCCGAATAGTCGTAGGGTACAGCGGCTGAAGAAACTATGTAAAACGGGAAATGTGAGGGGAATCGTGGCGAGACTTCATTGTCGATAGGTTGGCTGGTCGCGGCGCGGCCCGCGGCCCCCTAGTTCTCACTGGCACTGACCGGTCGGCAGATCGACAATGTTTCGCTCTGAGGGTTGTGCCTCTCGTGCATACTCTAGGGTCCGAAGCGGTCGCGACTCTTGAGTTGCCTCCCTTTTAACCAGGGCTCGACTCGGCTCGGCACATCAACAATAAGGGCTGTTTCACAAGAAAGGGAGAGGTCCGATTTTTAGCGTGGCAGGAGAAGGATGGATGATACTGACGCAGCCAGTTGACGAGCCGAGCACGCTAGCTCTGTCTTTTTCTTTCGCTATTGGATGGAGTGAGAAAGCTGAATTTAAACTCGGTTTTGAGACTGTCTGCTGCATTTCTGGAGTGTAAAATAACGTCCGACGCTCTTGTATGGGTACTATGCGAAAGTCAGGAAGGTCTGAAAAACTTCTCACAGAGACTTTCGGTTTTGGCGTAAGGGGCAATATTGGAAATTAAAAAAAAAAATAGTCCGATTTTGGGTGAAACTATAAGGTCACTCCGTGCCTAAAAAAGTCCGATCTTGAGTGAAACTATAAGGTCACTCCGTGCCTAAAAAAAAAAGTCCAATCTTGAGTGAAACTATAAGGTCACTCCGTGCCTAAAAAACCAGGATGCAAAAACCGTCATGAAAGCAGATGATACTTTGGTATTATTCCTACTTTCGTTCATGGTGCGTCGTTGTGTTTGCCCATACCCCTCCTGCCCCCCGCTCCCTTCTCCCTTTCCCGTGGGTAACATTAGACTTGTAATTGCTATTGCGTATGTTAAAATATCATTGTGCTGCCGCAAGTAAGTGTTGCTCAATGAAGAGGGGTGTCACAAAAATGAAGTGTTGGATGCCCCTTTTGCAGCGCTTCGCTACAGCAAGGTCAGCGCCGGGCTGATAGGCAACCCGTCGGCCACCCGGCGCGGCCAATGAGGGGAAAGGTGTGTGAGTGTGTGAGAGAGAGAGAGAGAGAGAGAGAGAGAGAGAGAGAGAGAGAGAGAGAGAGAGAGAGAGAGAGAGAGAGAGAGAGAGAGAGAGAGAGAGAGAGAGAGAGAGAGGAGTGCGCGGCGCAGTGTGGCGCGGCGCTAAAAGAAGGGAACAGGAGAGGGAGAGAGAGAAAGAGAAGTGCGCGACTCGGAGAAGGAGAGAAGAAAGAGAGGGAGCGATGGGCAAGGAACGGACGGACGGACGGCAGAACGCGCGCCCCCCCCCCCCCCCCCTCCCCCTCCATGCGGTATAATACTTCTGCGTGCTTGCCTGCCTCTGCATGAGAGTACAAGCCGCTGATACATTATCCTTATATTATTGTTTCTGTTGAGGCTATAGGTGATGATAAATGTATCATCTGCTAAAAAATAAAAATAGGCGTGCATACGGTGAGAAGGAGAGGCTCCTCCTGTGGACCACGGCATGAAACAAGATGCACTCTGATTTACTTAGGCCGGCACTAAAACGACACTCGAACGACTGGACCTCTTTCGCGGGAGAAATAATGCAGCGGCATAGGCGGGCCGCCCCAGGACGCCCACGCCATGTCTAGTCTGGCCGCCACCGGCCACCGCGGGGGTAACGGCCAGGCGGCCATAAAGGCCGAGAAGGGGTGGCGGAATGAAGATAAAAGTACGCGGGAGGTCAATGTCGGAGGAGTCGGGGGGGGGGGGGGAATCCAAACCGAGCAACTGCGGAGAATGCGGGCAGCACGCCGAGGAATACGAGTGCAGGCGGGGCAAGCGGAGTGAGCACCGTGCCGCGCCTCGCCACTCCAGCCATCCCCAATCCTCTGCCTCAGCCTCAACCCCCGCGTGCCGCGCCAACACTTGGCATATACAGCGGGCCCCTAAAGCCCCTCAAAGTAGATCCAAAGCTCACCTCCCCGCGGCCCCCCCGCGCCCCCCCCCCCCCCCCCCCCCCCCCCCCCCCCCCCCCCCCCCCCCCCCGCGGCAGCGACTGAACGTCTGAATATCTAGGTTACGACAGGATTAGGCAGCGAGATGTAAGGTTGGGGCCCGGCCCGGCCCGCCCTTATTACAGCCCACCCTCCCCTAATAAGGCACGCACCTCGCCGCGCCATACACCACCTGCCTGCATCGTTTGCGTGCCAACTCCCTCTGCTTCTTTTACTCTCCGCGTTCACTTTCATCTCCCCCCCCCTCTCTCTCTTCGTGCCACTTGCCGCCATCAGCCCTCACTCTCCCTAATTTACGTTTTTCTCCCGCAGTACTTGCCCTCTTTCCGTGCCTACCTTTTTCTAACCAGTCCAATGTCAAATCCGATGTCAGCTCTTATCTGCCTCGAATTAAAGCCACAACCGCAAAGAACAACCCAGGATGCGTGTGAACGTGAGGATTCTACTGCCCGCAACGAGTGGCGAGAAAAACGAGTCTGCCGCCTTCGGCACCAAAGGGACGAGCACATACACTGCCGGGGGGATTATATGGGCCGGGCAGGCAGGCAGGCAGGCAGGCAGACAGACCGACAGGCAGGCCGCACTAGACGCATAGCGCCGGAGATCCGCACAGATATGTCTGATTAGCATAATAACACCAGGCCGTCTCGTCCCGGCCCGGCCCGTCAGCGGCGGCTGCCAGCCGTACAGTGCGTCTGCAGAGGCTCCGTGGGGGTGGCTCGGGGCGGGGCGGGGCGGGGCGGGGCGGGGCAGCGCGGCGCTGCGGGGTGTTTGACTGCAGCGGTTAGCGCGCCCGGCCCCGTATCTCGTCACCATTTAGATTTTCATCGCGGCGGCCGCACCGCGCTGGCGCCGCACAGGGCACTGCTGGCACTGCGGCGGGTGGGGAGGAGCCGAGCCGGCGGCCCCCCGCGATACCGCGGCCGATGCCACCGCCACACACATCTCGTTTGCAATATCAGCCACCGCTTAATTGCTCAGTTCATGCAGCAACACCCCGTGCTCTCTCTCTCCCTCCCTCTCTGTCTGTCTCTTTGTCTCTGTCTCTCTCTGTCTCTCTCTCTCTCTTTCTGGCCGCTGCTGTCCAGGAGGGTCGGAGGTCGCCACTGGAGAGGCTTTATTCACGAGCCCCCCCCCCCCCCCCCCCCGCGGTGCATGTGTGGCTGTTGCAGATAACAGAAAGCGCAGCGCACAAGTTGATAATGACGGCTGCGTTTGTCACCCGCGGCCGGACACCGCAGGCCCCGCAGGCCCCGCAGGCAGTCACGTGACCCGAGGGACGCAAAGACGATTACTATGACGGCCCGTGCGGCAGAAAATCTCTCTCAGTGCGGCTATTGAAAAATAAAACGAACAGTACTGTGCGGGCGTTGGCGCCGGTTGGCGCCTTCTGGGTAGGCAACCGAGCCTCTTGCATGCACGCGTGTTGGGCGGGCTGGCCTACCCTCGCACTCGCGGGCGCTCAGTGTTCTTAGCGGTGAACGCCCCCAATGTTTCGACTGCAGTCAGCTCAGTGAGTGTTTAGGGGACGTTCATAAATTACGTGACCAATTTAGGGGGGGGGGTCAGCCATGGGTCCGGCATGCATGGTAAGGTAAGGTTAGCCAGGTCACGACAGGGGGGTAGGGGGTCAAAAAGTGGTCTAAAAACGGCCACGTACTTTATGAACGTCTATACTGAATACCGGCTCCGCAGGAGAGTGATGTAATTGATTTTTTTTTACCAGATATTCTGTCCGAGTGAGAATCTTGCAGCGTGTGGTGCCCTCCCCTTCCCCTAATGCTCCGTGCTGTCCACCCGATCCCTTATCAGCTGCCATACACATCGCGCAACAATTTCACGGCCGGTTGGAAAGGCACAAAGGGACGTGTGTGCGGCTCCTCAGGGCCGCCGCACAGCACCGCACCGCGGTCATCGGGCGAATCGCACTCGCCACTTGTGTGCCTAACGTCCCTGAAGCCATCTCCTTGTGGCCGCCCACAGGCCGCCCACAGGCCGCCGTCCCGTCGGTCGTCCCGCGCTAATCTCCTCCATCTCTTTCTGCCACTGTCTCCCTCCGCGGCCGCCGCGCCGCCCCGGCCTCCCCCGCCGAGGCCCTCTTCCACATGAGGGTACCGCGCCGACGACTCGCAAGCACAGCGGCCGCTGTGTGAGGACGGGCCAGGACGGGACGGGACGGGACGGGCCACTGGGCTGGAAGACCACAATCTCAATTTTGTCACACGCAGAGCCTCTTTCAGCCGCGTCTGCTTTGCTTTCCCATTAATTCTTGGCCCCCAGCAGGTCCTCGCCCCGCGCACTCACCGGCCAGCGGCGGCCACCGGCGCGGGTCGGGCTCACTCACCTGGAACGCACAGGGTCCGCGTTGGGAAGCACGACACACGGAGCGGACTCCGAAACGTTTAAAAATGCGGCGTGGGCGGGCTGGAGCCCCGCGCAGCCCAGGGCTGCCCAGGGACCCGGACTACTGCTCTAGAACTGCACGACGGATCGGCAGGCGGCCGTGTTCGAAATCGGGTGGGATGTCGGACAGACTGTCACTTAGGCCCTTAGAGCTGCAGAGCCAGCCAGACGGCAAGCTCAGCTGCCACTGCTGCCAACAGTTTAATCTCGTTTGAGAGCGAGAGAGCGACAGAGAGAGTGCAGAGAAGGAGAGGGAGCGGGGGATCGTGGGTAGGGGAGGGTGAACGAGAGAGAGAAAGAGAGAGAGAGAGAGAGAGAGAGAGAGAGAGAGAGAGAGAGAGAGAGAGAGAGAGAGAGAGAGAGAGAGAGAGAGAGAAAGAGAGAAAGAGTTAGAGAGGGAGAGAGGGAGAGAGAAAGAGAGAGACGAAAGAACGACGCAGTAAGTAGGCTAAGCTCGTCTTTGTCCTAGCGGCCCGGGCCGCGCTGCGCTGTGCCTACCGTTGGGGGCGGCGGGCCCCGGGGGCGGTACACGGTGCGCGGTAGGGCACCCCAGCGAGGGCACGGCCCAGCTGATTAGACTGGAAATCGTGAACCAGAGCCCGAACCAAAGACGCTTCATGAAGTATCGGCTCTAAACACGGGGAAAAGGCCACTGGGAACTCGGAAGCAAGGAAGTGCTACATGGCCCTGTCTCCTCTGTCTGTCTCTCTTTCTCTCTCACGGAAATGGACCTTCCAATTTAATCCTCTTTTTTTTTTTGGGGGGGGGGAGTCGACGACGCGCGCTGTGTGGCTGCGGTCATAATCGCGAGGTTTTGCGAATATCGGGCTGCAGCGGCACTGCGGCGCACAGCGGAGGGCGTTATATTAAGTTAGTCGGCGCGCGCGTGTGTGTGTGTGTGTATGTGTGTGTGTGTGTGTGTGTGTGTGTGTGTGTGTGTGGCGGCCTGCTTTTTGTCTCCGGAACGCGGCAGCCATGGCTACTGTCACATCGTGCAGTTGCCGCGTGTCCTTTGTTTCAGCAGAGGCCGGCAGAGGCCGCCACAGGGCCCACCGCGGTGCGCACACACCACCGTTACAGCAGCCAACAAAAACAAGAGCACGGCTAGATATTTTGTTGTTTTTTATATCCCGCGCGCACTGCGGCTAAACACGAAACTACACCATATACACACAACAACGACTGTGCGCGCGCACACACACAGTGTCATATCTCTTTTCCTATCAAATTACTCGTTCAGAAGCACTTTGTTGGTGCCGGTCGGGCCGGAAGCGGCAGCGGGCAGCGCGGCGGACCTGATGAAGATTGTCATACGGACACAGCGGGGTGGCCGCGAGGTCCGGTCCAGACCCCCGCGGCTGCCGGGCACGGACACCGAGGCACTGCCCGTCCTGGAGTCGCCACTCCCCGTGCAGGAGAACAAGTGTGTCAGCGAGGGGCCCAGCGTGCGGCCCGAGTATTACTACTTTAGCTAATCCCTGCGGGCACAACGAAACCATGCGCAGTGAGTGCGCACTAGAAGCGCCATCAAATCAGCGAGTGACATCTCGTGTCCAAGCGTCCGAACAGGCACATGCACACACACACACACACACACACACGCGCGCGCGCGCGCGCGCAGTAGTCGCCGAGGGCGCTGCACAGTTCGCTCATGGAGTGCACTTGAAAGCCAATGCATGTCCGATGCACGCCCAGCAAAACGGGGCGCATCGAAGCCTAAGGGAAGAGAGAGAGAGAGAGAGAGAGAGAGAGAGAGAGAGAGAGAGAGAGAGAGAGAGAGAGAGAGAGAGAGAGAGAGAGAGAGAGAGAGAGAGAGAGAGAGAGAGAGAGAGGCGCGGTCTCAGGGGACCCCGAGCTAGGGGAGCAGGGCATGCGGGGGCAAGGGTTACACGGCCACAATGCACCGCGCGGCCCCGGCGTAGCCCCACCCCCTCACTAACAACGTCCTCGGACACATGAGATGCGATGAGAGAGAGAGAGAGAGAGAGAGAGAGAGAGAGAGAGAGAGAGAGAGAGAGAGAGAGAGAGAGAGAGAGAGAGAGAGAGAGAGAGAGAGAGAGAGAGATGGAAGAGAACCGCGCCGAAATGGGGTAGCAAATTAATTTATCGGTCTTAATCAGAGTCCTCATCGACAAGCCACATCGCGGCCCCCGTACGAGGGTGTGGTGGTGGTGCACGCGTACAGACAGTGTGCCGGGCTGTGCCGGGCTGTGCTGGGCTGCTGGCCTCTGCCGTCGCACGCATATGTCCATTCGATGCCATGGCGACTGAGGCGAGCAATTGGATAATCGAGTGTATAGGACGGACGGGGAGGGGGGGGGGGAGGAGGTGGAAAGGGGTGGAGGAGGGAGAGAGAGAGAGCGAGAAAGGGGGGGGGGGCGGACACGTATCAGGGCCGCATCAAATGCAAGCCATCAGAAGCGCATGGGCCGGAAGAGCGAGCGAGATAGAGGAAGAGACCCTTTCTGCCAGAACTTGAACCCGCGCCGGGAATGGTGTATGTACACCATTACCCGGCGGGATCGCAAAGCGAGTAGCCGTAGCGGCGGAACGGAAAAAGCAGACCGGATACAGCGGAGAGAGAGACAGCCATGTAAGAAGATACAAAGAGGGAGGGAGAGAAACAAGTCACAACACAGCACACGGGCCGTGTGGTGTTATGATTCGCTGGTAATCGGATTTGCCGCCCCCGCCTCGCCGCCACCGCCCCCGCACCATCGGGAAATCTTCCAAGACAGAGGCAAGGGGCATAGAGTTTCATTTTTGGCGCTGCGCTCTGCAGCACCTTCCCTTCACTACTATACTTGTCTCTCTCCTCCCTCCCTCTGCCGTCTCACTCTCTTTTCCTTTGCTATTCCTCGTGCTCGGGAACATGGCGGGAGGGCAGAGGGCGGGAGGACATATATATGTATAAAAAGATGTCCTAAGTCATAGGGTTGGAAACGTAACCTCGTTTCCTGTTTTGACCACAATCGTGGCGACATTTCTATTCAAGAAAATTCAGTAGACCTTGGATGAGCAATGAGCATGCGAGCAGAGACAAAAGAAACTTAAAGCTACACCGGTTCAAATACACCACGCAAAAAGGAACCCCCAAGAAACGAAACGTCAACGTATCCGGTCAACAAAAAGGCAGATCTCTGAGCTGTCCGCGAGGTAAGGCGGATCTACGAAAAGACCTGCTCGCCACTCACAAGCGATCGGATGGTGACTGGCGAAGAGGTCTTTTTGCGGATCTGCCTTTCTCGCGGACGCTGAAAAGATCCGCCTTCCTTCGCGGACAGCTCAGAGATCTGCCTTTGTTGACCGGATACGTCGATGGAGCCGCCAATACCGCCAGGTCCGCCGTATCCCACCAGCTGCGGGCCCAGGTCCCTCAGGCAGGCCCCTCAGGCAGGCCGCCCTCAGGCAGGGCCCTCAGGCAGGGCCCTCAGGCAGGGCCCTCAGGCAGGCCCCTCAGGCAGGCCCCTCAGGCAGGGCCCTCAGGCAGGGCCCTCAGGCAGGGCCCTCAGGCAGGCCCCTCAGGCAGGCCCCTCAGGCAGGCCCCTCAGGCAGGCCCCTCAGGCAGGCCCCTCAGGCAGGGCCCTCAGGCAGGGCCCTCAGGCAGGGCCCTCAGGCAGGGCCCTCAGGCAGGCCCCTCAGGCAGGCCCCTCAGGCAGGGCCCTCAGGCAGGCCCCTCAGGCAGGCCCCTCAGGCAGGGCCCTCAGGCAGGGCCCTCAGACCCACGCCCACCAGGCCCAGCGCACCGGATTCTTATCACAATGTCCAGTAAGCGGTTCTCAACGGCGCATATATCGGAATCGATGGCCGTAACTCAAGCCCTTTCCTTTACCGGCGCACGTGTTCGGTCAGCCCTTCCACTCTTCTTTCTCTCTTCCTCTGCGCTCCCCATTCGGGCGTCCTCTGCGGAGCAAAGCCACCCAGGCATGCACTACGGAGCCACGGGAGCCACGGACTGTAATTGTGAAAGTAGGGTATGCCGGTGCCGGTACGACGCTGGGCGCCTGCCGGTGGGGACGACCAGCAGGACACGGGGGAGGGAGGAGATATCCCAAGGCCGGGGCTTGACAAAATTAAATTATAACCGATAGGAAGCTCCCCTCCCCTCCCCGGGCCGCCCCTACCGCGCCCCCGCTTCACACACAATCCGTAGAGGGCAGCAGCGCAGCAGCCGAGGCGATACGCTCCTCTCCTATCCCTACGCTGGCTTCTCATCCCCAAAGGAGCAGTTCAGTTAGGATCCCAAACAGAATCCCAATCACAAGGAGCTGCGCTAGCTGCGCCGGGCTCGGCTCGGCTCGCAAGGCGCCCTCATCGTCGTCTTGTTCGTTCCGCCCCCGGACCGGCCGCCGCCGCCACCGCCACCGCCACCGCTGCTGCTGCTGCTGCTGCTCATAGCTTCGTTTCTGCAATACAACCCTCCCCTCCCCTGCCGCCTCTAAGCTCGCCGTCACCCTTCCCAATCTGTTGGTAATTTGCTTATCCGACAGCTGCGTGCGCTGCAGAGGCCCGGGCGTATCTGGGCGGCCAGAGAGACGGCGGGGATGCGAGCTTCCCCAGGCGGCTCCGGCCGACTCCGGCGGCCTCCGCCACCACCCTGGTCCCGCAGGAGGTCCCGGAAGTGTCACGTGGTTCCCGGAGCCGGTTTCTAAAGACCCACGGTCGAAACGCGCGGGGTCGCTGACAGAGCGAGCCGGTTCGCCGACAGGATGGCGCAGTTAGGGGAGGGCCCCAACCCACGGTCAAAGCTGGAGTCCCAATATCGATGGCGTGGAGAGGACTGTTCTCCAAATGTTCCCAAGTGTGTGTGAGTGTGTGTGCGTGCGTGCGCACGTGTGTGTGCAAATATAGGTCAGCAGGGCCATCAATCCGCTGCAGCCAGCGACTTCACAAAGAGGGGTAGTGGAGCGGGCCGGGGATGGCCGGGCCCGGCAGCAAGCTTCTCGAGTCGCAAACTTTCTGGCCGTAAGCCCTTCTGGCCCGGCTTCGCTTGCCTCGGCTTCGGCGGCATCCTTATTCCCTCACTCCCCGCGGAGCAGGACGGGCAGGCAGCCCGGGCAGGCAGCCCACGGCGAGGCCCGCCCCGGCCCGCCCCATCACATCGCTATCAGAGGGCAATCTACGCGAAAGCTCCCTCCCCCTCCCTGCCTTGACACCTCCTCGTCACCCCTCCACTCCTCCCCCAGCCTCATTATTTGCACCGCCTTTCCGAATTCGCACTGCGGGATTACATTATCGGGGCAAGAAGGCAATCCAAGACAGGCGCCTTGTCTGTACGCCATTTGCTGCAGCGGTCCAGATGGCGCCGCCGCCGCCGGCCGGGGACCGAGGGCCGAGGTTCGAATCCGACCGCCCTCAAAGCCGCCAGACTTTTATTTTTTCCCTCTGCCCTTTCTTTCTTTCTTTCTTTCTTTTTTCATTCCTTCCACCGTGTCGCTCCGAGAGCGCGAGTATAGAGGGCAGGTCTCTATCAGAATATAAGGGCGGGCCGGCGGCGAGGGCGGCGGCAGAGACCTGGGCTCGGACTGCCAGGCGGGGCGGGGCGGTATCGCTTCTGCACACAGCACCGGGTAGGGGTGGGGCCGATGCACACTGCCCAGCCGGCACCACCGACTGCTGATCCGGTTATCGGGGCTTATCGAGGACCCCGCCGTGACAAATCCCGCCGCCGCCTCACGAGTCCCCCGCGCTGCGCCGCGCCGCGCCGACGGAGGGATCGCCGTCTCCGAATCTATGCAAATGGGATTGATTCGCCGTGCGAACGCGCCTAATGCGCGGCAATTTGTGCGCGATACACGCCGCTGTTCATTCCCAGCCGGCTGCGGCACGGCACAGAGGTCGTGCCAAGCCTGAACCAAATTAAAGAGCAAATAAGAAAGATAGTTTTGACGAATAAAAAAAAAAACTACAAAAAAAACATGAAACTGCACAGCGCGTGGCAAAAGCCGTTTCCTCCCCTGACAACAACACGACTTTTAGCAAACAGCCGAGAAAAACGGCCTCATTGAACCTCAAATTTATGCGTTTTCGGTCTCTTCCCGATAAGAAAAGGGAAATAAGAATAAGCGACACGAAGCCGGCGGCGCTGCGCGCGCGGGACCAGAAATAACGAACGTCTTCCCGTACTATCTTCTGATTCCGTGCCGAGAAAATCCCCCGGCGTCCGCCTTTTGGATTTTGCCTTAACGAATCGTCGTCGTCGGCCCCCCGCTGCGCTTACTTCTGCCCCGCGAAAAAAGCTTTCGCTATGCAAATTCCGGAGCGGCAGAGATGGGGGGGGGGGGGGGGGGGGGGTTACTGCGTCATAGGGCGTCTGTGCCGCCTCCTGCACTATGCGTTCTGGCACAAGTTTTTGATTCTCTTTTCCCCCGAACTTCGCCAGCCCGCACCCAGACTCTGCTGCACCGAGAGAGCTGCGTCTCTGTGAAACAGACGCGCCATTATTTTCCTCATTATTTCGTCTAGAAAGGACACGATCATCGGTGTGAGAAAGGCATTGTATTCTTTTCCAAGTTGAAAAGAACAGCTGACAAGTACCCTTACAGTACTTAACGAAAAGTGAGCGGAACGCTTCTCCCATCTACTAAAGCTGGGACTGTCATATAAGCTTAGGGTAAACCGTGACCTCCAACCGACATCAACAACACCCCCCGCCTCCCTCCCTCCGCTCCCCTCTCCTGCTTTGCTTTTTCTTGCCGCAAAAATCCGAGCGTCCTCCTAGGGTCGTTGTCGTCTCTCTGCTCCTTCTTCTTATCCGTCCACGCCAACGGGCAATTTTTCATACCGACGCCGCTGCCGCTGGTGGTTGCGGCGCGCGCGGGAAAAAAGTTTAAACAGCTTGGCGGTAAGGCTGGCGGTAAGGCCCGGCAGGATTGTGCGGGGGAGGGGGTCACCACGACCGGCTGACACGCAACGAGCAGAAACTGGGCCACGGTGCCTTGGCTCGGCTGCCCGTAGGCCGCCCCCAGGCCGCCCCCGGCTGCCCCCGGCAGATGTGGGTGGGAGGATAAATGACATGCAGTTCGGCGGGGTCTTCAATGCCGTCTGCCCCGAGCCGGTGCGACGGCGTGTCTGTCCGCGCTGCGGATTTGTGGCTTCCGGGCCCCCCACCCCCACCCCCACTCCACCTCGGCTCGGGAAGGGGAGGCGGCAGAAAGATTTCTTGGCTAACTCTTTGGGAAGCGGCGTCACGTCCTGCCGCGGGGGATGAGAGCAGCAGGGGAGGGAAAGGGAAAACATCCACTCAGGAAAAGCGAGTCATTTCCGGCAGAGCGAACGACGCATCTCAATCGCGCGTCGGCAAAGGGTGGGGAAATAGAAATCACAATCACCGCGCGTTTATTTCTGTCGAGACATCGGCACGGCCACGGCGGCGGCCGACTCACGTGCGGCGGGCCGTGCCTACGGACACCTCGTAGACATATCGCGGAGCACATAATCGGATTCCAAAGCACATGGATGTGGCGGCGCTGGGCGGTGCCGGGACCTGTCCGCACACCTCCGCAGACACCCCAAACACACCGACGTCTGGGACGCTTCGGGCAGACTGCAGCACACAGCAGGAAGCCGATACAAACACCGCCGCACCACCGCCATGACAGGACGGGGTGTGCTGCTCTCATATTACACCAAATGAAGTGTCGGGAAACATCCCGGCCGGCTGCAGCCGCCGAGCGCCGCGTCATTTGTGGCCAGCGGATAGGGGAGGCGGGGCGGACCCCTACCCCCGACTCCATCCCCGCGGCCCGGAGATGAATTAGTCTCCTGGAAGGTGCCCAAGTCGGAGGGGCCAGCGAGCTTCCTGCGGACGCGCTGAGAAGTTCCTGCTGGGAGCCGATGGCAGCCGTTGGCCGTTGGCGTGGCGGCGCTGCTGGGCTCCTCATTGGCCGGGTACTTTTCGTCTGCCGGCCCCCGCGCCCCCCCGCGCCCCCGTGTCCCCCATGGCCTCCGCCCACCCTTCCCTCCGGGCGCCGGGCCGCCAGACCCTCGTGACCGGCACTAGCCAGCTTAAAGAGGAAACATCGATTCGCCGGCCGGGAGAGTGGCGAGCGGAGAGCGGCGAGCGGAGAGCGGCGAGCGGCGGCAGCCTTAAAGAAGAACTCCCCGTCCGGCCCGTCCGGGACACACCGGCTCGCGGCGCACGGCGCACCGGGTCAGGCCAGGCACTGCAGCCATTGGTCCTCATCGGGGCAAAATTACGCAGCGGCTGACATCCAGTGCGGGACGGTTGTGGCCTCCACACACGCCGCCGACCACCGCGACACGGCACTGCACGGCACTGCACGGCACTGCACGCCACTGCACGGCACTGCACGGCAGGTCCCCCGCAGCGACCGCCGCTGATCCCGGTGAGAGCTAGCCGGGCCCGCCAGCCCAGCCAGCTGTTATCACTGCCGCATGCCTACCTCCCACGCCTAAATGCTTCACGTATCTCCCCCTCCCCACAACCCCGCACCCACACACAAAGGCCCCCCATCCCTCCACCGCAAAACCGTCGTCGACGGAGAGAGGGAAGGGGGTGCCTATTATTCTCACACCTCCCCCCCCCTCCCCCTTTCCTTCTCCCAGAGCCGCGTGTCAATCCGCGCACACGCACATTTGTGTGAGGGGAGGAAGGGGAGGGGGGGGGAGGGGGGAGTCGATTGTGTGAAGGGGGCGCATCTTGCCGCTATCGCACAGTAAATACCCCCTGGGAGGTAGGCAACTCTGGGCCTGCCTGTCTGTCCGTATGTCGGTCTCTCTCTCCCTCACCTTAATTGTATCGAAGCACGCGGTGCTGAGAACGTTGCATCCATACCCGCCCCAACCCCTGTGGGTGAATTATCGTCACTCCACGCGGTCTGTTTGTCTGCCTGTGCTCATCGTCTGCCCACCTGCGCGCACCTGCGGCGATAACGGCCAGCTCACCGCACCTCACCCACTACTGCCCGCCAGATCGGCAAACGAGAAACGTAAATGGAGAAAGGGTTATCAGACTCGTCTTTGTACAAACAAAAAGTCAAGAGAGTTAGTTGCGCGTCTGAGTTTTTCTTGCAGCTATTTAAAACAGGGTGATCAAATTCATGACAATTACTACAGTCATCATCGCGCTATGCACCAAGACACACGAGTATAGCAAAGAGCCACCATGAACACACACAAACACAAACACACGCGCGCACACGCACACACACACACACACACACACACAAACAAACACACCAAAAAGAGGAACCGCCATTGTCACAGGGGCGAAAGCCATAGCCGCAAAAGGAGAAAGAAGAAAATAGTCATAATAATACGATGAGAATAAAATAACTTTGTCTTTTATATGAATGGGGCCGATAGTGGCGAGCGTGCGCCGTCCGGGGCCACAGGCTTTTCGCGTTACAATTCCATTCTTTATGGAGACGCCCCCTTCCCTCCCCTCTCAGTCCAAGGGTGTATTGTCTTAAAAGTCCTGGGCGCGGGGGAGGGGTAGCTTGGTGCAGCGCGGGCTGATGAGGAATGGCAGCGCTCGCAATGAAAAAGAGTGGAAAGGGAGAGAAGAAGGAGGGAAATGAAAGAAAAAGCAAAAATAAGAAAGAGAGTGTCGCCATTGCTCGCACTTTAGCGACGCAATAATTGGCTTACATAGGGCAGGACGAGGGAGGGGGGCGGGGGGCGACAAGCAGAAGGGTGGAGGTGGAGGTGATGTGGGGGTGGGTGAGGAATCGAAAGGGGTACCCACAGTGAGCACTGGGCTGGCAAAGCTGGTGGTGCCGGGGGTGCGGCAGGGGGGAGGCAAGGCGGCATATCTGCAGAGCCGTCGCCACGCATTTGTCTTGGCGAGCGCCACGGGGGCGGACGGCGCAGAGCCGGCACAGCACCTCACAGCGAGGGAGGCCTGGGAAGGCAGGATCCACGGGTGAATAAAGCGGGCCGAGCGAAAGGGGAGGAAAAACTGGCAGCTGGGTGAAACGGTCCCCACACTATCCTCCGCCCCTTCTGCTGCTGGCGACCTACAGAACCAATCACCCCCTCCCGCTCCCGGTCGCACCTTGCCAACCTTTCGCCCGGCCTACGCCCACGACGACATCGATGTCTGTGTCAACGCCGCCATCCCCGCCGTCCCCGCCGCCCACGCCCTGCCACTCCTCGCAGACGGCTGCAGCCCAGTAAACCTCCTCCTCTGATTGGAGAGTGCGACAAAAGAAGGGCGGCTGCACACCCTCCGTCCTGAGGGGAGCCAGGCGGAGCCAGGCGGAGTCAGAGGGCGTAGGGTCAACGATCGGCCGACCAAGAGGGACTGGGAAGACCGTGAGGGCCGTGAGGACCGTGAGGGCCGTGAAGACCGCGAGGACCGTGAGGGCCGTGCGGACCGTAAGGATCGTGAGGACCGTCAGGACCGTTAGGACTGTAAGGGCGGCGAGGACCACGAGGACCGTGAGGACCGTGAGGGATATAAGGGCCGCGAGTACCGTGAGGACCGTGAGGACCGCGAGGACCGTGATGACCGTGAGGACCGTGAGGACCGTGATGACAGGCGGTGGCTGTCATCGCAAACAAAGGCTGCAAGAGCCTCGGCAGGTGCCGCCGGGTACCGCGCCGCGCAGCGCAGCGCAGGCAGCCGCAGGCAGCCGCCCCTCCTCGTCAGCGCCGGCCGCCGGGAGGGTAGGCAGCACGACGACACGGGTGCGCTGCGACCGAGATGTGGCCTACCTCGCACGGCGCTCCCGGGCCGCGCGCTGAGCGCCGTGCTCTCCGCACCGCGTCAGTTTTCGGCCATTACCACTCACTTTCCTCGGCAATTGAAATGAGTTGTTCGAGAGGAGCGGGCAGCGGTCAATAAGCAGCGCCCAAGGGGAGGGGAGGGGAGGGGAGGACGGGGCGGCGGCGGCGGCTCAACTTCTTAATTAACTTGCTGCTTATCCTCGGAGATTCATTCATTCGCCAGAGCGGCGGGGGCGGGGCGGCTCTCCGGCCGCTGGACTCAGAAGAGCTTCCAAAGAAAGGGACGTGTGAGGACGGAGCCGCGTTTCGTCCCTCCGATTTCCGACCCACTTGTCCCGTCTGATTTTATTTATTTTTCGTCGCCGGTGGTGAGAGCACCATCCAGAAACACAGGCGCCCGCCCGCTCACACGCACACACACACACACACGGGTGCGCGCGCGCACCCCACACATATTCCATATTTGCCCCGCGCGCTCGCGCGCACCCCGCACCCGCGCAGTGGGGGCCGCGGCACGGAGTGTTCGTGTTCGGTCTGCTCTGCAAACCTCGCCCAAAGTGAAAAACCTAACCCGACGAGTTAACTCACCGAGGAACGAAAGATCAGCTATAGCTGAGGCGCACAGGCAACCAGCGCGGCACACTCACCTGGAACAGACGGGTCACAACATCAGTCCCATCGCAAACAAACAAACAAACAAACAAACCGACATGCAACAGGTTATGTCACAGAATTCTTCAAAAGCAGCCCGGTCCTGCCGCGACGTCACAAAGCAGCGGCAGGCTGTACCATTCAATGACTGAGACTTACTCCCGCCGAGCAGAATGGGTCACGTTCGAAAAGGCGGAGGCCACTTTCTTCTCTCTCTTTCTCTCATGCTGCTGACTCGCGCATGGGCTAGACAGAGACCGAGAGACGGCGGCGCAGCATATTTTCATGTGCCGATGAAGGCAGGAGATTCCTCTCCGGGCCGATGCTATCCCGAGGGGAATGAATCAAAACAAGGCACCGCAGCTTCCGGCTTGATTTATTAATCTGTTTCTTCATCTTTCCTCTCAAACCCCCTCGCGGGCCCTGAGGGGAGGTGCGTGAGAGAGAGAGAGAGAGAGAGAGAGAGAGAGAGAGAGAGAGAGAGAGAGAGAGAGAGAGAGAGAGAGAGAGAGAGAGAGAGAGAGAGAGAGAGAGAGAGAGAGAGACTTATATACCTCTCCTTTCATTCAACACTCAGAAAACAATCAGAAACTACACATTTCTGCTCAGACGTTTAAATAAATTATGACACGAGCAAAGTAGCGAGAGAAAGACAGAGAGAGAGGGGGGGAGAGAGAGAGAGAGAGAGAGAGAGAGAGAGAGAGAGAGAGAGAGAGAGAGAGAGAGAGAGAGAGAGAGAGAGAGAGAGAGAGAGAGCGTCGTCTGAGCCAGCAACCCGATAGGCTGCAGTAACCGATTTCATGTCCCATGTTAACGTTTTATCTGATGGCCAGCGACATCAAAAGGATCAGAGATCGGTCCCTTTATGAGAGCAAATCTTTCATGTATATGTATATATATCTATATAAACACACAAGGTTTTCTCCGGTGCTTTTCTTACTCGTAGCCAACGGTGTCGTCGGATTCCCCCGTGCCTTGTTCGAGGCATTAAGGAACGACAACCGATTACTCGGCATTATTTACATCGGGTTGCACAGGGAGCACTGAAAACGTGTTGGACGGGGACAAATTCATTTCACTTTGTACGTTAAACGCGAGTCCAGACAGAGGGAGTGTCAGAGAAGGCCTCGGAGACAATGACTACTGCACTACTGTGATTCTCGTCCCGCAAGCTCGGCGATCGGCGAGTGCCAGGTAGGAAGGCATTCCGTCAGATAGGCATTCCTGACCTGTCGTTAAATCAGTAAGACACAGTAAGTCGAGTCACTGCCAAAAGCAGCGGCTGCCGCGGTGGGACTTCCTTCATCCCCTCCCCCACAGCCCGCGCCCGTGTGTTTTAACAGCAGCCCATTAATACCGTCAACACCTGCCGGGGCGTAACGCACGGCGCCGGCCCGGAACCACGCGGGCAGCCAGGCACAATAAATCAAAGCGAGCGAGAGAGAAAGTACAACACTCTGTGGCCTCCGCGGCGCCCGGCGCCCGTTGTCGAGGCGTGTGCGTTTGAACGAGCACAGCGCGCTGCCCGGCCATGCCTGGCATAGCCGAGGCAGGCGGCCGGCGGGCCGGGCCGGGCCGGGGCGGACGCGTGCTGGCCGAGCGGCTGCGCCGAGGTTTCCCGTAACAATTAGAGCCTCGTGTTCTACCTTTGCTTTTGGCGTCCGGCTGCACTACTCGGGAGGCAAACAGGGACCCACCGGCCCCGCCTGGCGTCGTCTAGCAGCCCACTAATTTATTTGGGCAGACAATTACCTCGTCGACGATGCTCTCTGCTAGCGCAATCGGAAAAAAAATCAAACCAGAGAGAGAGAGAGAGGGGAGCAGAGAGAGAGAGACGAGAGAGAGAGAGAGAGAGAGAGAGAGAGAGAGAGAGAGAGAGAGAGGGAGAGGGAGAGAGAGAGAGAGGTATTTATTTGCTCCGGCCATTGTTATTTTGTTCGCGCGGCAGTTTGTCGGGCAACTCTCTGCAGATCCTTGGTCACTTAATGTGGCTTTGCCGGGTGTATTTTTCCCCCGCCCGCCCTGCAGCCACCACCGTCTGGCGGACTGCACGGCGTTTAGCGCGCGCCCGATGGCACTGAGCACTGAGCACCCGGCCCGGCCCCGTGCACTACAGCGGAGGCAGCGGCGGAGAGTGTGAATAGGCAGCAATCGCCGAGCGTCCTGGCCACTGCCGCTGCCGCTGCCACTGCCGCTGCCGCTGCCGCTGCCGCTGCCGCTGCCGCTGCCGCTGCCGCTGCCGCTGCCGCTGCCGCTGCCGCTGCCGCTGCAGCCGCTCTCCCCTCTGCCGGTATGGGAGGAGAGCCGCAGACCAGAAGCCGCCCGGCTGCCGGCTCACCCTGGGGAGTTACGGCCGGTACCCGTGCGGCTGCGGCTGCGGTAGAATGCCAGGCACTTGGGCACTCCTCCTCCCTCAGCAGTGGCGACCATCTTCCTAACGATGTTGAACAATAGCCATTGTACAAAGCGGGAGGCAAGACGATCCAGCAGCAGCTATTTGCCGCCCCTCCGCCCCGCCCCGCCCCCACCACTCCCACACCGACAATGGCGCATAGTGCAGCGGCGGCTGCACCGAGGAAAAAAAAGAAAACAAGGATGGGGTAAAGAGACGGCGATATGGAACAGGCCGGCAGGGCAGAGAGAGCCGCGTGTGCGACAGAGGCGCCACAATTACAGCACGGAGACAAGGCCAGCGTCTATACAAAGACCACGGCCTTACTTTTTGCTGTGTTATCGTGCCCTTTTTATTTCACCAACGCGGCGTATAACGAGTTCGGGCCTTGGTAGGGTTCGGGTCGGGCAGGCAGACCAGATCTGGGCTCCGCAGCATCACGGCGTCAGTGGCGGGGCGTCGCGCGCTCGGACGAGTAGCATCGCTGTCTCCCCATATGGGGACCTATCGATCAACGTCTGCCACACTTCGGACCCACACGCCAGTGGGCCGCGCGCCGCAGCGCCAGCCAGCGCGCGCCGGCAGGCAACAAAACACATACATCTGTCCCGGACGTCGGTACACTCCCGGACAAAAACGCGGCCAGAGAGCGAGGGTGCCAGAGGCCCGTTAACAGCGACCTAAATCAGAGCTAGCGTACACCCAGCGCCAATATTCATAGTTTCGGCCTGGCACAGCTCTGATCTGAAACGCCGTTGGGCCTGTGTGCCCCCACCGGGCCCCCTGTAGGACCCCTGTAGGCCCCCCGTACGCCCCCTGTAGACCCCTGTAGGCCCCCTGTAGGCCCCCTGTGGACCCCTGGAGGCCCCCTGTAGGCCCCCTGTAGGCACCCTGTAGGGCCCTGTACCGCCGCTCTTGGAGAGGGGGCCGGGCCGGCAGTCAGAGTGTCCTGGCCGCAATTTCATTACAGCACGGGCCTTTGCCCAAACCCCGCAGAGCACAGTGCTCTCTCTCTCTCTCTCTCTCTCTCTCTCTCTCTCTCTCTCTCTCTCTCTCTCTCTCTCTCTCTCTCTCTCTCTCTCTCTCACTCTCACTCTCTCTCCTTCCTTCCCATCAGGGGGAGCGAGACGGCCTCCGGGGCCGCGTCATTCTGAGGGCCCCGGGATGACACGTCCGTATCGACAACAGGCCCATTATTCATCAATGAGAAAAGTTGGGCGGCGCGGCAGCGAAGGGAAGGGAATTTGTCGTAAACGAGCGGCGGGCGTCCGCCTCGTCAGCCTAAGACGGACTTGTGGCGTGCATTAACCAGCGGGAGCCGGCGTGCCGTGCACACACACACACACACACACACACACACACACACACACACACACACACACACACACACACACACAACACACACACACACACACACGCACGCAGCTAATGCCAGACAACTTTTTATTCTTCAATGGCGGTAGTGCGGCGACGGCCGTGGGAGAGCGAGGGGCGTCGCCGCCTGTCGAATGTCACACCGCGTGTGAGAGCGCCGCGAGCGGAGGCCCGAGGGCTTGGGCGGCGGCGGCGGCGGCGGCGGCGGCGACCTCTGCTGGCCGTGCGGCGAAAATAGGGCGGTGTAAGGGCCGGGGCAGGCCGGGCCGACCCGACCCGACCCGACCCGACTCGCGCCCTCACAGAGGAACACGGCAGGCAAGACAAGTTCTGCGCCCTGTGGCCTCGGGGAGGCGCCTGGGCCTGGGCTTGTCCGCCCTGCTGCCGCCAGTGCTCCTGCTGCCGGCTGGGCGCTGCTGAGCGCTGGCCGGGCCGGCCGCTCCCTTGCGCCGCTTGCGCCGCTTGCGCCGCTTATTGGACCACTGATGCCGCTTCGCCCGCGTGTGCTGACACCCCGGGCCGTAAACCGGGATGGGAATCCAGCACACACAGAGCTCTGCGATCACATTTTTACTATCGCCCGCCACTTTTGAGGGAAGCGGGCGGTGGCCGCCCGGGGGGACAGAAAAAGAGAATAAAAATCGTCTTTGTCATTTTTACGGGCTCGATTTACTGTCATCGCTCTCTACCGCTTTTCTATACTCATCTTCCCTTTCTTATGCCCCGCCTCTCCACACCTCCCCTTTTCCTACCACCGCCCGCCATCATTGTGACCTCACAACTACTTGTCGATTCCACACAGCCGAAAACCTATCTGAGTCTTACTCTGACCTTGGCAGCAGGACTTTCACCGCACCCTCCGGCCTCCGCCTCGGGCCAGACAGATGTGTAGTAGTCGCGTCAGCAGCGAGTGCAAATGTTTGAGAAATGGGCTGGAGCAGTATACGCCCTCCCCTCCTGTTGACTGTCCGACGGAGTCAAGTACACCTCCGGTAATGATGCAGGGACAGAGAGAGAGAGAGAGAGAGAGAGAGAGAGAGAGAGAGAGAGAGAGAGAGAGAGAGAGAGAGAGAGAGAGAGAGAGAGAGAGAGAGAGAGAGAGAGAGAGAGAGAGAGAGAGAGAGAGAGGCCACACTTTCGTCATTACCGTCGCATTAGTTTACACGACCAAAGAAAGGAGGAATGAATGATAAACGAGGGAGGGAGAGATAGAGAGGCGAGGAAAGGGGCGAGGAAATGAGAAAAAGCGAGAAAGGACAGCGCAAAGTAAAAGAAGAGAGAAGGAAAATGAAAAAAACAGGGCAGCGGGGAAGGGGGCAAGTACACAAAAAAGAGAAGGCAAGGTTCATAATAATGGCCATACGCACATAAGAAAAGCAGGGGCGGAAAAACCGTCACAGAAGCAGCAGCCTAGCTAATGGGGATGGCCAGGAAATTTGGAGAAAACTAACGTGGGCGCTGCAAAGGCTCAGCAGGCGGCGGCTTGCTTTTCCTGCTCGCGCTGTAAAAGAAAACCGAAAGAAGTAGGGCGGAAAGAAACGCCCCGCGCTATCTGCCAGCGCTCCTCGTCCTGTGTTAATATTCCAGGCACTACGCATTCCTTTCCGACATGGCATTTGGCACCGATCCTCGCGTACACGCTCAGGCCGGCCGCAACGGAGCCACGCTGCCGACACTGACATCTCATTCGGAATAATTCGAGGAACACTCCCGCAACACAAATTACTAGCCGCGGGATCGAATACCGCCGTCGCCACGCCGGGCCAGGACGATGCCCTCGGATGCCCTCGGCCGAGACCGGGCGGCAGGCGGGCGGGTGGCCGCTTTGTGTGGGACTGTGTAGTTCGGCAAACACCTCAGACCATTTCATTTGGCGACAGGGCAGCCAAGTGGATCAGCACTGTTTGTCCTTCAAGGGGGGCGGCGGGTGGTGGGGGTAGACGGGGCGTCCTCTTCCGGGTCAGCAATCCATTACCAAAGGAGGCCCTGAGGCCCTGCTGGGCCTGCTGGGCCTGCTGGGCCTGCTGGGCCTGCTGGGCCTGCTGGGCCTGCTGGGCCTGCTGGGCCTGCTGGGCCTGCTGGGCCTGCTGGGCCTACTGGGCCTGCTGGGCCTGCTGGGCCTGCTGGGCCTGCTGGGCCTGCTGGGCCTGCTGGGCCTGCTGGGCCTGCTGGGCCTGCTGGGCCTGCTGGGCCTGCTGGGCCTACTGGGCCGGGCCGGTCTCGCCTCGTCTGGTCTGGTCGGCAGCGCTCGGGCCGACAGCGTGAGCAGGCGAGGCGGGGGTCCAACGTGTCTCGAAATAATCCCTCGTCACACTATTCACAGTCGGCTTGTCACGGCAAACACCTCCCCCGCTACACTATCCCGGGGGAGAGTGGCTCGGGCCGTGCAGAACAGGCTACAGATCAATGCGGGCGTCTCCGGGCCATGCAAGGCTAGCTAAGTGGCACGCTGATGTTCGCGGCCTCGCGGCGCATTGCCTGTCAGCGCTGCAGTCCAGCGGGCCGCTCATGTCAGCTCGGCCACATTTCCTTGTGTCCAGCGGCAGCGGCTGCCGCACTGCTTATCGCACCGGCTTACACTCGGCCTGACACACCCCCACACGTCGCCGTCGGCCGCTCATGCCGTCTCACTCGCACCGCCGCGCCGCCAGCGGGGCGGGACAAGGATGGCGAGAGGGGGCTGGCTCCTTGTTCGAGCGCGTTCCCAGGATAAACTTTTACTCTGAGGGCGGCCAACCTCCAAATTGCCAAGAAAAACTCGTCCCAGGCGGGCTGCCGGGGCGCTGCCGGGGCGCTGCCGGGCGCTTCTGGGGCAGTTAGTCGGGAGTAAGTTGTCTGCTGCAAGAAGACAGGCATGAAAATTCGCGCCCGGTGCAATGAGCAAGGCACCAGGGAGCGAGTGGAGCCAGCGGAGCCAGCGGAGCGGCGAGGGCCGAGCGCCCGGCTGGGTAGGCCGACCCGCCGCGCACGCGCGCTGCGCAGTGTTGCCTACCCCGGCTTGGTAAGGGGCCCCGTGCTGGCCGGGCGGGAGGGGAACTCAGCTTTACGCGGATAGCGGTTCACTGCCAAACTTGGGAGCCACGACGCGCGTCACTTGCGCCCGGAGGCCGGAGGCCGGTGGACCCAGGGCGACCGGATAGCGCGGCCACTCGCACACACGCAATCACTGCCGCCGTCAAGCTCAGCGAGACCGCACTGCGAAGCCTTTATGTTTTTCGCTCGTATCGTCGCAACGCCACCTGCACAGGACCTCATCGACGGCAACCATTATATACTGCCAATACGGCGTGTTCCGCGGTCGTTCACCTCTTCCCTTCACTCTGCTTCCGGCCGGCGTCACAAAACCAACCCCATCAAATCCGGCGGGTGCGAACTCCGGCTAAAAGCGACAAATTATGGCCGGCTAGCTTTTGCCGCCGTTCCCAACCCCAGCCCAACGACGTTACGACACGGCCCGATCGTACAAACTCGCAGACTGCGCGCCGATGCACTGCGACAAAGTTTGGTCTCGGCGTACTAGTACCCAAGACGTCTCCCAAGTCCCACCACGACTACTGCTACCGATTTCTGGTCGGAATTAATTTATTCAGGTTATGCCCATATAGCGCGGAGGCCTTTCCAGATTCGAGATCTCGTTAGGATAAACGAGGCCAGAGAGAGAGAGAGAGAGAGAGAGAGAGAGAGAGAGAGAGAGAGAGAGAGAGAGAGAGAGAGAGAGAGAGAGAGAGAGAGAGAGAGAGAGAGAGAGAGAGAGAGAGAGAGGGGGGGGGGGGGGCATCTCATACTGCGAGTGCATATCGTCCGTTCCTGTTCTGCGCGACTGCCTCGCTAACGGAAAACCCAAAGAAAGCAAGTAGAGAAACAGGATAAAAAGATGGAGCCAGGGCTGGGGCGAAATCGGCTGGGAGGGCAACCAAAACGGGGTAAAACTACGTAATGATACAGAGAGCGCTGGGAACAGAGTCCTTTGACAGCACGGCCGCACTTTATCGTCGCCTGCTGCCGATTCACAAAACTCAATTGTTCATTTAACTTTCGTCAAAGACGCCACTTTTCCCACAGGCAGATAGCAGAGCGGCACCGGCCGGCAAGCCCCGGCAGCAAAGGCGACTGCGGCTCTCCTTGTTTATCTCCTCCGTCTGCCCCCCCCCCTCTCTCTCTCTCTCTCTCTCTCTCTCTCTCTCTCTCTCTCTCTCTCTCTCTCTCTCTCTCTCTCTCTCTCTCTCTCTCTCTCTCTCTCTCTCTCTCTCTCTCTCTCTCTCGGTGACAACGACAGCGAGGAATCTCATCGCCCAGGACTCAATTAGGCCGATACGGCCGCAAGCAAACAGACAAACAGGCCGCCGCCGCACTCGCCCATACTTTTAGGGGAGAAACAACACGCGCCTACATTAAGATTGCGGCCCCGATATCTTACTTCTCTTTCTTTCAGTTAGGGAGGGGGGAAGGCGGACGGCCGGCGCGGGGGTGGGCGCGGGGGTGGGCGCGGGGGTGGGGGCGGTGACTTTGCTCTTTCCAATCACGTCACTGGCAAGCAGAAGCAGCGGCGGCAGCAAGCCTTCTTGATTCGCCAACCGACGAGAGAGAAAGAGAGAGGGAGAGAGAGGAGGCCTCCGCAGTCGTCGCTGAACGTGCTCCCATTTATGTTCTTGCTCTTCCCCTGCTCTTCTTTTCCGGCCACTCTGCCAGCTGAAGAACGAGCCTTGCCCTCGAAAAACTTCAATTGCATACTCGTACCCGGCTGCGCAGCGGCGGCCGTTCCTGGCCGGCTAGGCTCCCCTACTCTACGGACGTCACCACTAGCCACTCCGTACACGACCACAACGAAAGTGCCGGCCGAAACATGCGCCTTCATTTCTCACCCCAAACGGACATCGGCGGAGTCGGGGGATGAAAAAAACAAAACAAACAAAACAAACCAGCCCGCCGTCCCTGCCATCCACCCCCAGCCACCACATCCCCCACGCGTAACAAGAAGCGAACCCCGGGGCCGTCCGTAAGACATGTGTCCAAAGCAGTAAACCTGAAGCGGCTAAGGTTCAAATACCAACTCTACAGGGGCGACTTTTTCACCTGCGCTACCTGCGTGCACTCGCTCTGAGCACTGTCCGGCAGCCAAGGGCACAGACGCGGATCCAAGGGTGGGGATGGGGCACGGGGAACGTGTGTCCCCCTTCAGGGCTATCGGCGCCCCACGACGGGCGTCCGAAAGGTAGGCAACCTGCGGAGGGTTTCCACCTGTCAGTAGGCAAAACGTGGTACATGTGGTACCTTGTGCCGCTCCTGGATCCGCGCCGCACGGATAGCGGCTTACGGACAGCCCCGGCCCGGGGTTGGGTAAGGTCATAAGGCCCGAGTCAGATCCGCCGCAGATCCTGTCTTTCCCGCAGGACGGGTCATTTGTCAAGGGCGGCGGCGTCATGGCGTCGTGGCCGGCCGTCGTCCACTCCCAAAAACCGGCAGAAAAACGCGTCGCCGCAGGGCCCTGTGGTCACGTGTTGGGCAGGGCTCACCGCCGGGGGGGCCGCCGCGGGGCTGCGGGCTGCCGGCGGACACGTCGCGTTGCGGGTGGCGCCGCCAGACGACCCACGATAACATCTCCCCCTTGCCGCCGCGGGTTCGACTCTTGACAGCGACGATTATTTTTCTTCCTGGCGTTATTTCGGCGGCGGCGGCGCGGGTGCGACTTGCCTTCCTGCTGCCGGCCCAGGCCGCTCCCGGACTCGTCTCGGACAAACGGGAAACGTCGGTCGGACAGAGGACGGGGGCCACGCTGCGCCGTGGTGTGCAGGCCGTGCCGGAACGAGCCGGGCGCATTCAGGGCGCGCGACACGCCAAAGGGGGGCTGTGCGTGCGCTGCACACGGCACACGGCACGCGGCACACGGCACGCGGCACGCGTCACACGGCACACGATACAAGGCACGCGGCACACGGAGCTCCCGTGCCGCGCAGGCCGGGCTGGGCCCTGCGTCCTGAACACTGCGCTGCTCGCGTGCCCGAGGCCGCCCTGCCCTACGCCCTCCAGCCCCCCCGGGCCCTTCAGCCTCGGTAAAACATGAAGAACAAGATGCAGAAGCGACGGACGGCCGCGTGGAATCCCCCCGGCCCGGCCCGGCCCAGCCAAGCCCAGCCCGGCCACTGCCAAGGAGGACCGATCATCACCACGGGGCAGACACCCGGAGACCCCGGCCGGGCTCATGACTGACACTGACCCGACCCGACCGTCAGTGGCCTGGACTGACTCCCTTTGTAGGGTGTCTCCACAGCATTCGGCAGGGCGGCCCGGAGCCTACCGGGACCGGGACCAGGGCCCCGTCAGCAGCGGCCACCGGGCAGCAGGGCCAGGCGGCGGGGAAGGACTCCTGATTGCCGCGTGATTGGAGTCCCATTCCGTCCGATTGGAGGGGGCGGCCGGGAGGGGGAGGCAGTGCGAGCAAGGCAACCGCAGAGTACATTATCCGGCAGGTGTATTGTGTGCGGCTCCGCGTGGCTCCGCGTGGCTCCGCGTGGCTCCGAGTGGCTCCGCGTGGCTCCGCGTGGCTCCGCGTGGCTCCGCGTGGCTCCGCGTGGCTCCGCGGCCAGCGATGGGGCCGAGGCCGACGTCCGGAACCAACCGGAGAACCACGACAAATACAATCCGTCTGACACGTCAGGTTCAGAAGCCCGCACATGTGACACGTGACATCCTCCCCGACGGTCTCGGTTGGTTTCCCGGCACACGCGCGGCGCGGGGGCGGCGGAGGCACATGACTCCAAGCAACGCCCACTTTCCCGCACAAATGTCTCCCATCCCGGCGCAAAGCGTTCGCAATCCCTTGTTTCTCCACCGCGAACCAATCTGCCACTTCTTTCGCCCTGCAGCAGGCGTGACGCGACACTTTCTTTGCCTTTCGTTCCTCTTTTGGTGCGATTCGTGAAACGCTGGCGGTAGCGCCCTGCAACCTAATCCAAGCCCATGACTGGGCGGCGGCACGGCCGGGCGCTGGGCTTGCGCTGGGCTTGCGCTGGGCTGTGCTGGGAGCCGGGCCGGCTGCACCGGAGCTCTGCGCTCTCTAGTGCCCTCACGTGACTCAAAGAGGCTTTATCGGAGATTTCCTGGCCGAGTGGCGTGTGGGTCGTCTTTGTCAGCCAGCCAGGGCCGAGGCAGAGACAGATAGGTCAAGCCGAGCAGCGCGGCGCCCAGGAGAAAGTACAGCAGCAGGGGTACAACACATTCGTGTGCGGCCTGTACGAGGAGATGTGCCTGTGGCCGAGTCCGTAAGTACCCATATCTCCGATACCGTGTCGCATCCATTACACGCGGCGGTACAGTCCCCGCCAGAAGACTGGCGGGGGCCGGTGGGGGCCGGTGGGGGCCGGTGGGGGCCGGTGGGGGCCGGTGGGGGCCGGTGGGGGCCGGTGGGGGCCGGTGGGGGCCGGTGGGGGCCGGCGGGGCCCTGGTTACGCGGCGTCGGCCTCTTTGAGGCATCAGCCTGATCGCAGCGCCCATTACGGCTGCATCCTTTAATGACGGACTCTCCCCGTCCTCACAGGAGCCCATAAGTGAAGGCGCGGCGTCGTTGTCGCGAGATAAGGTCAATTTTGGACATTTTTTCCACACGGCACTACTTCTTTCCCCCTGTTCCCCGTCTCATTACTGGCCGCGCTTCCGAAACCGACTAAAAAGAGAGAGGCTGTCGATCGCCTTGGACGGCGTCGCCACGGATATCACCTCCTCGGACGGGGAAGAAAAACCGGGGGAACCGGGGCGGGCGGGCGGAGCCAATCGCCGAAGAGCAAAAGGGCGTTAGTGGGAGCGGGCCGCGAACAGCGGGAACCGCGCCGGCCGAAAAAAAAGAGCGTTATCGTTGAGGAGGGTTTTCACTCCAGCGCACCATGGAGTCAGGACTCTTGAGTCTCTACGCTTCGAGTACCGCCCCTCCCGAACTCCAACCTACTCAGGTGGTGACGCACAACAAAACAGCGCGCTCGCGGGAGGTTCAGGCGTCAGGCGTTGCCAAGTTTTATGAACAGGGGCGTCACCGACCCCGTTTAGTAGCGGCGACCCCATAGAAACAGGGGAAGGGGTGGGAGGGGGAATGAGATGATTCCTACAAGCGCAGAGGAAGGGGGCGGGCGGTAGGAAATTGCACCAGGACAACAAGGAGGTCGCAGACAACACCACAGCAGCAGCTCGCGTAATGAGTGCGAG
Organism: Odontothrips loti; assembly: GCA_038380765.1. Classification (NCBI taxonomy): domain Eukaryota; kingdom Metazoa; phylum Arthropoda; class Insecta; order Thysanoptera; family Thripidae; genus Odontothrips; species Odontothrips loti. Next base: position 6,856,203 of record CM076244.1, on the reverse strand, counting down.
GAAGACGGAAGACGGCACGGTGCAGGCGGAAGAGGAAAGGAGATAGAGACGGAGAGGGAGAGGGGCGGGGGAGAGAGAGAGAGAGAGAGAGAGAGAGAGAGAGAGAGAGAGAGAGAGAGAGAGAGAGAGAGAGAGAGAGAGAGAGAGAGATGTGTGTGTGTGTGTGTGTGTGTGTGTGTGTGTGCGAGCGCTCCTTGATTGATGGCGCAAAGCGGGCGGAGGCTCGCGCCACGCCACGCTCCGATTGAGTGATTGATCGGACAATCATCCGTCGGATCGGCCAGCAAGAGCGACCAGACGACGGGGCGGGCGGGTCAACCCAGGGCAGCGGCGGGGTACAGCGGGGTACAGCGGGGTACAGCGGGGTACAGCGGGGTACAGGGCACGGCGGGCTGGGCACACCTGTGCTCATCTCCTCTCCTCTGCGCCGGTCCCCGGGGGGTCTCCGGGGCGCCGTGGCAGCACGCTGTCCCGGAAGGGCCCGGCCCGTCCCGTCCCGCGCGGGAGGGATGCGCCGCCGGCGGCGCCTGCGGGGACGTCATCGTACGCCGCATGCACTCCGAGGCCCCGCCCCGCCCCGCCCCGCCCCGCCCCGCTGCCCGCGACGCCTGGCCTGGCCAAGTACACGGCCGGTGTTCTAAAATTATTTTAAAAATTGTTCGCGTTCACAAAAACGTCGGGTAACATTTCCTCACACTTTCCGCGGGTGACATTCCTTCGCTTCCTGCGGGCGGAAACCGTCCCACACTCCGTCTTATGGCGGGGCAGCTAGCGGGCTCCGGTGCAGCAGCGGCGGCAGCAGCGGCCGCAGCGACAGCAAATCTCCGGAAATATCCGGGGTGCAAAGCTGGACAAGCAGGGCCGGAAAACATTTTTGCCACAGCGGTCCGGTCCGGTCCAGTGGGGGGAGGGAGGGAGGGGGGCTGCTGGGTCCGACACTGCGGGACCCGACCGACTCTACATCGCGTCGCATTCCGCCGCGTCCGGCGGGGCGGCGCGCAGAGGGACGCGCATCGCCGGCACCGCCCCACCCCACCCGGTGAGGGGGAGAAGAATAGAGAAAGGCGGAGGGAGACATTTCCACCGCGATTGTCGGCAACCGAGACCTTATTATTACGTCAGGGGGGAGGCCGCGGTCCCCCCGGGCCGGGCCGCCGTCGAACTGCTCCCAGCGGCCCTGCGGTGCCCTGCGGTGCCCAGCGGTGCCCTGCGGTGCCCTGCGGTGCCCTGCGGCCTGTGGTGACCACCGCCGTCCTCCCGGGTGGGCATCTCTTTTGAGAGCGACGACATGCGGTGACATACGGGGCGGTCTGGGGTCCACCGCGCCGGCGGAGCGGGGCGGGGCCGTGCCGCCGGACCAGGGCCGCCCGCTCCTACGTGCGAGTCGTGGTGCTGTTTAAATCTCCATCCTCCATCCGAACGCTTCTGGCGGGGCGGCGGGGGCCGCGGTGGGCCATTTCCCGTCCAGCAAAGCTATTTCGGTGCGACAGTCCTTTCCTTTCCTTTCCCCGCAGACTGCAGTGCGGCGCTATTGTCATCGGCCACGTGAGGTGGGTACGGCCGTGGGGGGCCCGCGGCGCGCGGCTACCCGCCCGGCTACCCCGTTCGCTCCCCGCCATATTCCGGCCGCATATACCGCCCTCCCCGTCAGCCCCTCCCCGTCAGCCCCTCCCCGTCAGCCCCTTTCCCTGACCGATAAAAGCTTCGCATTTCCTCCGCACCCTGCGACACGTTTTTTCGCGTACATCCACCGCTGCCGCGATTCGCGCTGCCAGGTGTGAGAATCTCGGTCAGGGTGACAGCGAGGACCGGCGGGGACACCACGCCTCGATAGGCCGCCGCCAGCGCCGCGCGGGGCAGAGCGGGCAGAGCGCGGGGATATCTGCGCAGCGGTCGGATGCAGAGGGAGAGAGGGCCGGGGCTGCACGACATCCCCCCCCCTCCCCCGGGCCGCCCCCGCGTCCGTGTCCGGCCCCCGGGGCAGCGAGAGGCAGATTACGCGATGCGAGGGAAATGCCTTCACGGTCCGCCGGCGCGCAAAGTGTCCCCGCGGGACAGGACAGGCCGCGGCCTCGGCGGTCCCCGACGGTCCCACACACGCCCGCCCGTTCGGTTTACGGGGGGGGGGGGGGGGGGGGGGGCTCTCTGTTTTCGTATTCGCGAGATTTGCTGCGTGTCCATCCACCGCGTCCGTGTTCCGGCCCAGCTCTGCCCCCGGAGGCGGCGGGTCCCGGCGGGTCCCAGCAGAGCGCGCCAGAGATGACACTCACCATATCCGATGACCAGCCGGGCGGGCACATCGTGCACCCAGGCGCCGACGACGGCTCCGATGTAGGCGGCGGCGACGACGAGCACCGTGAGGACTGTCCACTGCGCGCTGGGGCCGGCCCTGGCCATGGCTGCGGAGCCCCGAGGGGGGCCCCGTTGGGGGGCCCGGCGCTAGCGGCTAGCCCCGCGGGGGGCGCGGGCCCGGGACGGGGCGCGCCGTGGCATCAGCATCTCGCTAGCCAGCCCCGACGCTCCTGCAACAGAAACACAACGGCTTAGCACACACATGCAGCAGGCTTTGTGGGGGTCGCATGCCGCCTCCCTGAGGTGTCGCATGGCGGTCTGTGGGGGCCGGGGCCTGTGGGGGCCGGGGCCTGTGGGGGCCGGGGCCTGTGGGGGCCGGGGCCTGTGGGGGCCGGGGCCTGTGGGGGCCGGGGCCTGTGGGGGCCGGGGCCTGTGGGGGCCGGGGCCTGTGGGGGCAGCATGGCAGCCGACCCTCGTGAGAAACGGGCCGCATGCCCCATTACGGACAACACGACGGAACCACGCGACGCCGTGGCAACGCCGCCGCGGAATTATCGAGGAACGAGGTGGACAAAGGAGATGGAAGGAAGAAAGAACGTGAGGGAGAGGGAGAGAGAGAGAGAGAGAGAGAGAGAGAGAGAGAGAGAGAGAGAGAGAGAGAGAGAGAGAGAGAGAGAGAGAGAGAGAGAGAGAGAGAGAGAGAGAGAGAGAGAGAGAGATACAGAGGACGATCAGCTGTATCGGTTGTGGAAAGTGCAGCGAGCGGAGGAAGGGGCGCGTATCACGTATCAAAAATGTGGGAAGAGGACAAGTGTGCAATGTAGTGGGGAGGGGAGGGGGTGAGGGCGAGGATCTCCAAGGAAGAGAAGCAGGTCCCGCTGCTGCTAAAGACGCGCTCTCTATATATAAGACCCCCGGGTCGGGCCGGGCGGCAATCTGACACGGCGGTCGCTCCACGGTTTTCACTCGAACAGGAATCGGGCAACGAGCCCCCCCCCCCCCCCCCGCCCCCACCGGCGCTCACAAAGCGACCCCTTCCCTCCCCTACGCATCACCCGGCGTCGCCCCCCCCCCCTACCCCCTTTCCTCCCCCTAGCGCGTTGCTGGCATCAGCAGCAGGAACAGATTCCCATTCCCCCGGCAGCGAGGAAGTGAGTGACCGACATTTCCCAAAGTCTCTCCCCGCTTCTCAGAGAAATGAATGGCAAGGAGAGAGTGCGAGCGCGCGATAGAGAAGGACGAAGGGACAGGGTTAGGGCAGAGAGAGAGAGAGAGAGAGAGAGAGAGAGAGAGAGAGAGAGAGAGAGAGAGAGAGAGAGAGAGAGAGAGAGAGAGAGAGAGAGAGAGAGAGAGAGAGAGAGAGAGAGAGAGAGAGAGAGAGAGAGAGAGAGAGAGAGAGAGAGAGAGAGAGAGAGAGAGAGAGAGGGGGGGGGGAAGGAGGGGGAGGGGTTTCCTGCTGGCTCAACCCCCTTCCTTTGCCCCTTCGATTCCCTGCTCCGTCTCCGACGTGTCCCGCGCGGCAGGCGCAGAAGCACGCATCTCGGGTGAGTTGCTCATGCCAGTTACCGGGGCACCCCGATTCGCCGCTACTAAATTATCATGCAGACAAGCGCGCCTTACGGTGTTGAGCGCTGCTTTTCTCCGTGTCTGCGAAAGGGGGGACCCGTCACTTGGGGCTGCCAGAGGTGGAGGGGGGAGGGGGAGGGGGGCCTTAGTGGCTTGTCAGTGATCGGTGGCAGCCAGCACTCCCCACTCCTTCCACCCCGGCCACCCCATGGGCTACCCCCGGGCTCCGGCTGGAACACAAGCACTGCATCTCAATCAAACCTAGGGGCCAACGAAGGCCCACCCCTTGTTGTGTGTCGCAGTCCCCACTGGGGCCCCGGAGGCCCCCCCAGGAGCTGCGTCCGAGAATATCACTCCAAAACGGAAACTAAACTCGAAGTCTTTCTGTATTTTTACTTTAATATCCTGGCACGTCACACGCATCAGAGGGTGAGATGCTCCCAATGCAAAATCTCCCAAGAGGACTCGATGCAGTTTCATGGGGGAGTTTTCGGCGGCATCGGAAACACAAATCGCGCGCCCTGCTGCTGCCTCTCTGCAAGACGATGTTCCCATAAATTCCCTCTGCCTATCGTCCGGCCGACCGGCCGCTGGTCGGGCGGCCCGCACTGTCAGCAGGTGCTGCCGCTGCCGCTGCCGCTGCCGCTGCCGCTGCCGCTGCCGCTGCCGCTGCCGCTGCCGCTGCCGCTGCCGCTGCCGCTGCCGCTGCCGCTGACCGCAACCGCGCCCATTGGCCGCGTCCACAACAGCCTAGAGGCCACGTCCGTCTAACAAACTGCCAGCAGAGGCCGCTGGAGAGGCGAGCGGGGCCTAGTGGAGCCGAGCGGAGCGGAGCAGAGTCAGGCCACCTTAATGAACTGCCAATAATGTGTCTCATTAACCAGCAGCCCCACGGCGCGGGTCCGCGTGGGGCCCCGGCACACGATGCACTGCACTCCCCTCTGCACGGCACGGCACGGCACGGCACGGCACGGCACGGCACGGCACGGCACGGCACGGCACGGCACGGCACGGCACGGCACGGCACGGCACGGCACGGCACGGCTCGGGGGAGCCAGGCGGCGTGTCCCGCTGCTCCATCTCATCCCAAGTTTCCCGCGCAAAACAAGGACGCGGAGAGAAGTCGGGGCGGGAGGAAATCCAGCGGATAAAATACGGCCTCGACCGAGAGAAAAATCCCCTCCGCTCAAGCCGGCGCTCGGTACGGTATTCGAACCCGAGAATGATGTCGATTTCCGCGAGCTGTCAAGCAAGAGGACCGGGCCATTCCACGCGTCGCGGCCCCGAGCGAGAGGCTGGGGGCGTCCGGGCCCAGGAAGCGGGCAGAGCGGCGGGGAGATAGTGGAGATGAACGTCTAGGGGGGAAGGGGAGCCCGGACCAGCCCCCACCCCGAGGAGAGCTCCACCTCGACAAGAAAAACCACTCGAAGCACCGCGCTGGCTGCGCTGGCACCCCTCGGGGCTCCCCCCTCGGGCGGCCACAACCACGCAGCTGCCGCCGCCCGCCCCCCCCCCCCCCCCCCCCCCGTGTCGCACCGGCACAGCGCCGGCACCGCCGGGGCTTAGCTCTGTAGCGACACGCTGCCGTTCAATGGAGTGGATTAAATCTTTCACGCGGCGCCTGCTCTGCCTTACGCGTGCTCTCGTGGCGCCACCAAATTTCAGGCACGAGCTGAGAGTGCGGCGTCGAGTGCGGCCCGCCACCACCGCCGCCGCCGCCACTACCACCGCCACCTGCCCCCTGGCCCGAATCCATCTCTCTCCCGCCGTCGGTATCACAGAGAGGAACTTTCCCCCGAACGGCCTCTGATGGGATGGCTCGGATGGGGCAGGCGCAAGGTAGGCAAACCCGCCGGACCGCAGCGACCGACAGAGGCCTACCTGCACGGCGCTCCCCAGCTCGAGACGCACGGCGGCACGGTTCTCAGTCGGGCGGGCAATCTCGAGTAGGCGAATAGAGAGACAGAAGATTTCCGGGCCAAGACCCCCGCCCGCCCGATTGAGAACACTGCACAGCGGTCCCGCTGTCAAACCGTGCCGGGCGGTGGGCTCCGTGCGGCCGCCCCTGCTGAAAGCGACCAGCGGCCTGTGCCTTATCAATCCCATTGGCCGATCGGCAGGGGAGGGGGTAGCCGAAGGGGGCAAGTATGGTACCCCTAGCAGCCTCTGCAGCCACAACCGCAGCCCGGCCTGCTCAGCCCGGCCGGCCCGGCGTCCCTCGCCGCCCAGCACAGCGGAAATTAGGAGGGGACGCGCCCTAACGACGCTCCGATGTCTCTAATCCGCGCGATAACTCGGGCCTGATAGCGCCAGGGGGCGGCTGGAGAGCGGGGCGGGGCGGGGCGGGGCGCTGCAGATGTGCGGAATACCGGAGCGGCAACGTGTGAATCAGCTGCGTCCAACACTAGCGCCAGAAACCCCCCCCCCCTCTCCTACCCTCCCCTATGCGCCTACCCTGCAGGATAGCACTCACACTCGTTGTCCAGCAGTCGATGCAGACTTTGTCTAGGACGACGAATACTGCCGTAAGGTTTTTACGCGCCAAGGGTTTAACTGCTCCATCACAGGGGGGCGATCCTGAAAAATTTCAGGTGTTTGCAGGCGGAGGCCGGCCAGCTGCTGATCTCACCGATCGGCCCCCCCCCCCCTTAAACCGCCACTGCCGGGTCCCTGGAGCCGTTGTCCCGCGGTCGCGGCCCTATATAACCGTGGGCCTAATGGTCAGGTGGGGCCGAGCTTTGGGCCGACCGCAAAGCTGAGCGGTCCAGTCTAAGCCGTGCCGGGCCGTGCCGGGCCGTGCCGGGCCGTGCCGGGCTTTGGAGTAGATATAGCGGCGACAGCCGGGCTGCGCAGTGCGCCTCGCCGCCTCGCCTCTCGCGTGTTTAGGCCGCGCTGCCGGGCCGGGCTGGGCTGGGCTGGGCTGGGCTGGGCCCCGCAAAGAGGAAGCACGACTCCAGAGAAGACCACTTCTTCTTCTTCTTCTTCTTCTTCTCGCGCGCGCAGTTTCATAATTTCGGTCACGTGGCGGCCTTGTTTTATAGAACGGCGGACAATACAATGACGACGTGCCCCGCGGCCGCCCTGGGCCGCCCATCCTCCGGGGTGCAGTCGTGCGGCCCCGCCCTGCCACGCGCCGCCACGCGCCGCCACGCGCCGCCACGCGCCGCCACAGCCCTACACAGCCCTGCACAGCGCATGTCCCTTAGTTAAAAGTTTCCCCGCGGCCCGGAGGCCCGGCCCCTCAGCCAGCAGAAGCACCGACGATCGCTCGGCAAATAAACACACAGCTGACAAGTAGTGTATTCAGCGCGCAGGGAGTGCCGCGGCAGAGGCAGAAAATAACGAAAGCATCAGAAAACGATGGAAACCAAATAAATGACCGACTTTGAAATGAGCGGTGCTCCCGCTCTGCGGTGCCCACCATGTCTGAAAGGTGGAGAGACCTCTGGTGGTCGTAGGGACAGGTGAAGGTGCGGTGAGGTGAGGAGCGGTAAAGGGGTGGCGCGGGGGGGGGGGGGGGGCGGCGGCGGCGTACCGGGGAGACAGCCGCACGGCAACACGAAAAAGGACGGAAAGAGGCGTCACGGAATACATATCAAAAGGAAGCAGCAGCGGCGCCGGGGAGCGGCGAGGCGAGGAGCGGGGATCTGTTCCATCACACACGGCGCAGCGCCGCGCAGCACGGCGGCGGCCTCCGTGCCCACCTCCTCATCCTCCTCCGCTTGTCGCCTCCTAGTCGAGTCACGCCGCGCGAAACTGCACCGGAACCCTGGCGTCACTCCGGACGCCTGTCTGTCTGTCTGTCCGTCTGTCTGTCTCTGTCTGTCTGCCTGTCTGTCAGTGCGCCGTTGTGAGCGGACAGCCCGGACGCCCTACGTGAGTCTCCTCCCGACCTGCGGACAGGCACGCGTCATTCCAGGGCGACGGGCCAACTTGGGAATATTTTGCATTCCTGGTGTGCCTCCTGTGTGTGTGTGTGTGTGTGTGTGTGTGTGTGTGTGTGTGTGTGTGTGTGTCCGACCCGGGCAAAGGGCACGGCACGGAGGCCAGGGGAGCAAGAGAGGGTTTCGCTGGGTTTCACTGCCCTACTTGCCGCCCTCCCCCACGACTGCCCCCGTTCTGTGTCAGCAGGGCTCTGCTACCTCGGGGAGTTGGTAGTACACGGTGCCGCCGCGCGCTGCAGACGATGACAGAGCCGCGCCAGCTGGATGTGGGTATCGGTGGTGTGCTCACCGCACCGCACCACGGCTCCAAGAGTATTGGTACCAAATCGCAATACCGCCGGCCGCGTGCACCTGCAGGATCGACGAGGTACTGCCGAGCGAGTTGTTTGTCGCGACGTCGCGGTGCACAACAAGCAGTGCGCGCTGCTGCCGCCTTCAGGCCGTGTGGAAGGAAGGAGGGGGAGGGGGGGGGGGGGGGGTCGCACCCGGCCACACCATCCCACGACCCTCCGCGTCCGCCCTCGTGGGCTTCCGTTCAGGTGGAACGTATCTGCCATTACGCTAGATTGAGCGGTGCCCGCCTCCTGCGTCTCTCTCTCTCTCTCTCTCTCTCTCTCTCTCTCTCTCTCTCTCTCTCTCTCTCTCTCTCTCTCTCTCTCTCTCTCTCTCTCTATATATATATATATATATATGTGTGTGTGTGTGTGTGTGTGTGCGTGTGCAGGCATATATACGCCCACATATATGAAAGCCTCTTTTACATATTCGCTTTTCCCGCCACGCGCTGCCGCAGCAGCAGCAGGCTCAGCAGGGGACACGGCGCTCGGGTAGGCAGCCCGCCCGGTCGGCGTGTCGCGCGGCTGCCTACCCTGGACTTGACAGGCGCGCCGGGAAATGTCTTTCCTGTGTGTTGCCAATAGGATGAGGATGAGCGGGGCCAGCGGGGCCAGCGGGGCGGTGAGGGCGCGGCCAGGCCGGGCGCAGCGCCGCGGATGTCAGCATCGTGCGCCTCGAGGCCCCCCGGGCGGCCGGAGGGGCCGAGGCGGACGGCAACAAAAGAAGGCGCGGCTCATGTCCATCCACGTCGATCAGGCAGCAAAGGGCAGCCGTGCATAAGGGGCCATGACCCCGCGCGCGCACACACACACACACACACACACACACGCGCGCGCCAAACGGAAGGAAGAGTTTGCTGTGTGTGTGTGTGTGTCCACAGTGCACTTCCAAACAACGTCCCATCCTTCCTGGTACGCGCCGTACACCGCATACATACCGAGAGCAGTGTATCGGGATATATCGATTGCTGTCGAGAGTCTCGTTGCGTGTCTGTGAGCCGCGCGTGGTTTTCGATTCCGGCAAACGACAAGAGGTAAGACGAGTTTGCGGAAAGGTAATCCAAGTAAAGCGATGCAGCATTATATGGCATGGCGCACGCAAGTACGTGTACCGTTTGCCCTACGGACAACGGGGCGGTGTTGGGTTACTGCCGCCGAGGAGAAGGGGAGAGGGAGGGAGGGAGAGAGAGCGAGAGAGAGAGAGAGAGAGAGAGAGAGAGAGAGAGAGAGAGAGAGAGAGAGAGAGAGAGAGAGAGAGAGAGAGAGAGAGAGAGAGAGAGAGAGAGAGAGAGAGAGAGAGAGACAGAGAGAGAGAGAGAGAGACAGAGACAGAGAGAGAGAGAGAGAGAGAGAGAGAGATGTGTGTGAGCTTCACCGTGCGCTCGTCCCGCGTCGAGAGAGGGAAAAAAGGGGTAAAAAATGGCGAGCGATTCGTCAGGCCGCCGCCAGCGGTCCGCGAGGTGCGGGAGGCGGGGAGGCTTTGCTGCCGACGTCACAAGCACCAGACCGGGCCGGGCATGACTCCCGCATCAAGGTTCTTTTACCATTGCTTCAAGTAGAGTACGCAGTCAAGTTTTCGAGTCCAGATTCACTCTAACCTATGTTCGCTTGCCACAGCATTGCTAATCAACATCTGCGCGGCCTAGGCCTTCGCTTCTTATGATTACGGAAGCCACCGTGGTGGCGGTGCCCGCTGGTATGATTAAACTCGCGATTTTCCCCGGCAGTCCCGGGAAGCCAGTTCCCGTTGGCAACGGCAGACGGTTCGATGTCCAACCCTCACGGCTCGCCACGCCGGTGTCTCACCGGAGGCCTGGAGGCCCAGAGGCCTGGAGGCCCACTGGAGGTCCAGAGGCCTGGAGGCCCAGAGGCCTGGAGGTCCGGAGGTCCGGAGGCCCAGAGGCCTGGAGGTCCGGAGGCCTGGAGGTCCAGAGGCCTGGAGGTCACCGGAGGCCTGGAGGCCCAGAGGCCTGGAGGCCCAGAGGCCTGGAGGTCCGGAGGCCAGGAGGCCCAGAGGCCTGGAGGTCCGGAGGCCAGGAGGCCCAGAGGCCTGGAGGTCCGGAGGCCTGGAGGCCCGGAGGCCTGGAGGTCCGGAGGCCTGGAGGCCCGGAGCCCTCGTCAGGAGCCAAATAAAACCAACGCCACGAGTGACCGGCCGCGAGCACATGCGGGCCAGCATTACAGTTAATGGGTGTGAAAACCACACAGCGTCTGCTGGCCGCCGGGGGCAGCCAGGGGCCGCCGGGGAGCTCGTTTGCGCCGAGACAAATGCGCCCATATCAAGATTCGAGGCGAAACCGCAGCCCGCAGCCGCCTACCGCGCCGCTGCTGCCGGCCGGGAAGTCCCGTTGCACTAAATACGTCCGAGCCGTTCAATTTGTTCCTCGTACTCATTAATAATTCTAGTCGCGGCGCGCACCGGACCACACCGGGGCGGAGGACCCGTAGGACCTGGAGGACCCGGAGGACCAACCGCGAGACCCGATGGACATCGGCATCCTGCGTTCACCACACGAACAAAAACTACACTCCACAAAAATGTAATTGGTTCTTTCGCAAATAAACAAATAAATCCGCATCCGAAATTGTGAAATGCGAGCGCGGCGGCACACCTAACGCGCGGCCACCGCCTGATGGAAATTGATTTGGCACGAGAGGTTCCGCAAGGCGCGCAAAGCGTCCTTAGCATCGGCACACCGGGGCGTCAGCGTCGGCAGCTGCGGCAGCTGCGCCAGCTGCGGCGTGGGTTCGAGTCGGGGCCGCGGCCGCCCGGCACGTCGAAAAGCGCAGCTAATCGCCATAGCGCACGGGACACGACGCGGACCCCGGTGGACCCCGGCGGACCCGCTCTCGGCACTCGGCGGACGGATCTGGGTCGATCTGTGGAGCAACGGGCGACTAAAGAGGCGTCCGGAAGGCGGCGGGCAGCGGCTGCTGCAGTCAGAGCACTGACCCCGCTCCGGGAGCACCGCGAGATACAGCGTCTTCCTGCTTCCCTCGCCGCGGGAGCGAGAGAGAGACAGCGGCAGCGAGCCTGGTCGAGAGAGAGAGAGAGAGAGAGAGAGAGAGAGAGAGAGAGAGAGAGAGAGAGAGAGAGAGAGAGAGAGAGAGAGAGAGAGAGAGAGAGAGAGAGAGAGAGAGAGAGAGAGAGAGAGAGAGAGAGAGAGAGAGAGAGGGGGGGGGGAGGGGCTATGCACCGGCTAATTTCCAGAACACACGCCAGCGGAGCCGTCCGTCCGTCCGCCTTGACTGCGCTTGTCTTTCCTTTTCGCAAGGTGTGAAACGGCCGACACGTTCCGAGGCGCCGAGCCGAGGTTTAGGCCGCGGGGCGGGGAGGGGTGGGGCGGGGCACTGCGAGGCGCGATAAGTAGTGGTTGTTAAACGTTCTGCGCCGCGCAACATTTTTTCGCGTTACGTTAACCACTTTCCTACGTGATAACAATGGCTGGCGGACGCTCAACGATGCGTCGAGGACCAAACGGCGGGGCGGGGCAGGGCGGGGTGGGGCGTGCGGGGCGTGGCGCACTGTTAGGACCGGCCGGAGCTCCTCCGGGCAGCTCACTTTTTCACACGTGCGTCCTAAGCAGGCCAGCAAACACCACGCCACTACACGTCTCTTGTGAGCCTCATGGGCGCACAGCGGCGCACAGCGGCGCACAGACCGGTCCACAGCTCGGCAGCAGCGCTCTATACATGAAAAAAATATTACACTTCTAACAACAATTTTACAGTCCGCTAAGAAACAAGTAGAGTCACACAGTTTTCGACTTCGGTAGTTTCATCTGCCCCCCCCCCCCCCCTATGTGTGTCAGTAGTAATGGACGGTTTGGGGCATAGGAAGGAGGGAGAGAGATAGAGAGGGGAAGGAGCTCCCGTCCTGCCCTATATATGCGCCGCTGCACTTGTCACCGAGGCCTTTGCCGCCACATTTGCATAGCAAACACACGTGCGGAGGTTCACAGTGACGCTGTCAGTCGAGTTCAGAAAATCCTCCGTGCGAAATGCTCGAATACCCTCTCTCCCTCTCCCTCTCTCCCTCCCTCCCTCCCTCGTTGCCGCGAGTCTCATCATTGCAAACAACCGTCCCCCGGGCCGCGGCAGGCGGGGGCGGGGGTTCGAATACCGACGCTTTCCACACATTTTGACACCCCCACCTCCCCACCCCCCTGTGTAGCTGCGCTGCGCTGCGCCGCGTGCGATGCGACCAGACACCGTTAGAGCTGGCCGGGTGGCAGTACTTCCCCGGCAGCACGTAGGACGCAAAGTCGTTCCGTGCAACGTGCACGGCGCACTGGTACACGCCGCGCACTCAGACACACACGGGCACGGGCGCACGCACACACACACACACACACACACACACACACACACACACACACGGCAGTGCGGAGAGCAGAGCTATGCAGTCGGGCCGGCCAGCAACACATAACTCGTGCTAGGACTGACACGAACACTCCACGCGTGTGCGGGAGCATGACGCCATGCGGCGCCATGCGGCGCCCTGGAAAAGTTAAGCAGGTGCGGGAAACTCAAATAGTTTGAATCTCCCGCCCGAGAACGTCCGAGCGACGCGGTAATCCTCGGGTGACACGTCATCGCCTCTTGTCTTGTCTTGCCTTTTCAATTTCCAACGCCCGCGGCGGGGCGGCGGCGGGCGGAGCCTCAGAGCCCGGGCACGTCCCCGCCCACCGAGTGCTCACTTTGCACGCCCTGGGCTGTTGCGTGGGTCCGGGGCCGTCAGGAATGCACTATGCGGCTCTGTAATTACCCCCCCCCCCCCCACCCCTCCTCCTCCCCCGGCGCCACGCCCCGCCACGCCCCCAGCAGCCTACCTGCCTACCTCTCAGGTAGGAGCCTTGCCCTTGTAGCGCGCGCTGATAGAATAGCAGTGATAAGTGAGGAAGCGGTTGCATCGTTTTCCATCCCCTTTTGTTCTTTTCCTGCTCCCCCGCTGCTGCGGTTTCGGCCCCAAATTGTTATAATATAACCTCCGGCCCCCTAAAACACCGTGATGGATGGAGGGGCTGCTTTGTTTTGATCTTTCCGGACACCTTTCCGTGTGTGTTGTAGTACGGTAGCCGCAGTAAAACAGGGCCCGGCCCTACATTTCGGGTCCCCCATCCCTTTTGCAGGCCTGCTGGAGCCTGTGACGCAGTCACAAGCATTTCCTGCTCATAAATCACATGTGTATTACGTGTGGGTTTTCATTCAAACGTTGACCTTGATTTTACCATCGTCATCCAACGGTGAAATCGACACCCTTATTCCAGGTGCACCTTATGAGTCCCAGCAATCTCAGTCCCTCCCTGCCGACGCGGATGTGACCCTTGCAGCAGTAGTACCAACACATACAGCACAATAATGCATTTTAATTCAAACAAAAGGCTCCATGACGCTTTCTTGCTCTCTCTTTCTCTGTCGCTCTTGGTCCAGCACAGCACTGCCCGCTCACACGACGGCCCACCAAAGATAAAATAATTTACGAGTCCGGAAGACTCGAATTACACGCGCGGAGGGGAAATGGACTGTTTTACACATAACCCCCCCCCCCCCCCCCCCATCCCCTTTCCTCTTTGCCTTTTACTACGCTTCCCGGCCCGCCTGACCCCCTCTCCCTTTTTTCGTCCGGCCAGAGGTTTTACTCTCCCGCGCTATGCCACTGCTTTATTTTTTCAGACGACAGCGCATCATTGAGAAAAATTGCTCGGGAATTAATAAACGCCCCCGCGGAGGGAACTCTGACACGCCGCGCCGCGCACCTCGGCCGCGTCACCAGCCGTGCCTACGCGGGCCTCCTGGCCTGGGCCTCTAGGCCTCCGGGCCTCCGGGCCTCCGGGCCTCCAGGCCTCCGGGCCTCCGGGCCTCCGGGCCTCCGGGCCTCCGGGCCTCCGGGCCTCCAGGCCTCCGGGCCTCCGGGCCTCCGGGCCCCAGCGAGCAGATGATCGTCGACACATCATCGGCTGCTCGCACGGCTCGCCGCGTGAATCAGCGCGCCGCGCCGCGTAAGGTCCGGCTGCACTTCCGTGTGGTCAGAGGGACGTGATTTCCATGCGATGAAACAACGACGATTCCACGCGATACGGCCGCGAACGTGCGCACCGCAGCTCTGCGTGTGTGTGTGTGCGTGTGTGTGTGTGTGTGTGTGTGTGTGTGTGTGTGTGTGTGTGTGTGTGTGTGTATGTGTGTGCAAATCACGGAAGGAATATAACCGAAACGAGACCAGCAGCACGCTAGCCGATCGACTGAGCACACACATGCTGCATTTTCGACGTCGGCGCGAACCGAAACTGCCGCAGCCTCGAGGCGCGCGAGTATAAAGCGTCCGGCACTCTCCGACCTGGCCGTCTGGACCATTACACCGAGTGGCATTACACAGAATAGCGAGGCGTGCGAAGTTTTTTCAGGGAGCGACGCGCGCGTGTGAGGGTCGTGAGTGTGTGTATGCATCGCGTGGCACCGAAATAACCGGCGGCTCCTGTACTGCTGAAACCGATCACTGCCACTCCTGCTTTACCTCACGGCGGACCGTAACCTTCGCTTTGAGCGGCGGCGGCACGGTTTCAGCGTGTATGACGCCGTTCCTCGAACAACACTAGTGCGCTTTAGCTCGCGAGCCGCGTGCGACCGCCGCCCTACTTCCTTGCCATCCTCCCCTAGGGCCGCCCTGGGGCTGCCCTGGTGTCGCCCTGGGGCCACCCTGGGCTCCCCGGAGACCACCGCGCTTGTGACTTCCCCACGGAGGGATCCGACAGAGGCGGCGGTGACACCGGCGACAACCTCCTCGCGATCCTCCCGATCACGGCCGCACGCACCTCGGCCCGCAGTCTCCGCAGCAGAGCGGCCCCGTGTAGCCTCTGCTGCCGCCGCTGTTAGTTTACCCGACGTGTGTCTGCTCACGCTGCTCACGCTGCTCACGCTGCTCACGCTGCTCACGCTGCTCACGCTGCTTACGCTGCGCCCGGGCCGCCCCACACTGACGGCTTTACGGTTCACACTGCCCGCAGCCCGCAAGGTCAGGTGCCAGATGGATATAGACACCGGGTTGCGGTAGGCGCGACCTCACCGACATCCGACGCGCACTTTCCGACTCTACATCCGGCGCCGTCGCGTCCCCTATTCCCGGGGCGGCGCTGCAATACGCGCTGCAGACCCGACGGCGACATGCAGGCAAGATGTCAAAGGCGGATAGGCTGTGCTCCTGGGCTCCTCAGGAAACTGCGTCCCCCTGGGGCACCCTGGGACACTGGAGGACACGATGATGACGGGGCTGGGAACCACGGAGTCATAGGGAGATGAAAAGCGGGCCGGGAGGGTGGAGGAGGGGGAGGGGGGAGGGTAGCCGCGAAGTGGCGGTGTGGGGAGGGGGAATGTGGGGTGATAAACACAGCGGCCCTCCGAGCCCCTCGGAACGAGGCAGAGAGCGGGCATGAGAGAGAGAGAGGCAGAGAGAGAGAGAGGAGAGAGAGAGAGAGAGAGAGAGAGAGAGAGAGAGAGAGAGAGAGAGGGAGAGAGAGAGAGAGAGAGAGAGAGAGAGAGAGAGAGAGAGAGAGAGCAAAAGGGAAGGGGCGGTATGAAAGAGAGAGGCCACCCAGCCACCCATTCAAAGGCGAGCCGGCACCACACAAGGGCTTTGCCCCAGAGTTGCGCGAAATGTTTTGTCCCTCTGTACAACGAAAAAGCCTGCATTACACCAGCTCGTGGTCAGGCATCAAGTCTGTAGCCTGCTTAGTCTCTGGCAGCCAGCCACCCTGCGAGTCAGTATGTCAGCCAGGCTGCAGTAAGGGAACCAGTCAGTATTGTCGGTAACGGGATTATTGTCATATCGTCTATAGAGTCGGCAACAGACGCGGGTTTCGATACAAAAAGGCAACTGCATACCATTTTGAATCCCGAAAGGTGTACTACACCACAGATGATGAGGCGGAAGTTCCCTGATGTTTCCCCCTCATGTTGCTATAATCTAGACATTTTTCGCAGATGAAGTTTCAACTTCAGCTAGCTTGAACTCTCGCAAGTTAGCGTAGCAGGTAGCACGTAGGTTAGGTTAGGTTAGCGAGGCAGGTAGCAGGTAGCGTGGCAGGTAGCAGAAGCGGCAGCGCAGCAGCAGTAGCCCGCAGCAGCTGTAGCAGCCCTCTTGAGCAGCGCTAGGCCCAGCCTCAATGCCATATTATATAGCTCGAGGCGGGCCTTGGTTTTCGCCTGCTCCGCCTCCGCCTCTGTCCTCCGTCCTCCGTCCTTCGTCCTCCGTCCTCCGTCCGCCTTGCCAGTTCCAGTTTTTCGCCCGTTGTGGCCAAACTATGCGTTTCCGCCCCATACAACAGTATATGAGTTTGGTCGTACCGTCCACCCCTACGTGTAGAGCACGTCAGATTTGCAAAATTTCAATGTTTAAAATTTGTCACTTTACGCTCACTAGGATAAAGATACTTTCAGAATTCCCGCACCCAGCAACCGTTAAGGGTGTCCAATCGATCTTTTTTTATTTCATTAATCGATAGTTCAGAACACGCGGATTCTAACGATATGTGTCTAAGCCCTCTGGGCCTTCTAGTTTTTGCTCTAGACGCGTTCAAACCTTCGGATTTTGCACTTTTTCATCCAGCAAATCTCAAGAATTTGAATAGGTAGAAGGATGAAAATTTCCAGTACCATAGTACTTTACTTGGACTGTGTTGTGAATAGTTTTTTATGTCACTGCGAATTCCAGGAAGGCTCCTGGAATCAACTGAAAGTGGCCCGATGTTAGACCTTTTTTTCGCATGGAAGAAGATTGCCTACCAAATTGAAATTATATTCACAACATAGCCTCATCTTTCCTCTACAAGCTGAGATTGATGCCATCTCTCTAGGTCAGCTGCAATTTGAGATTTGCTGGATGAAGTGAGGGCCTTTTTCGAGTTCCAGGCATGAGTAGACAAGGACAGGCTACACCTTCTCTCTCGCACGTGGCGGGGGTGAGGCGGTTCGAGGTGCGGGGAAGACGTCCCTCCCCCTCCTCCCACCGCTACAACACTGCGCGACGTCTGCCGGAGCACCGGAGACCAATAAACATTACAATAGGACGGATTTGGCGCGGTGCCAAAAATCCGGAAAAAGAGCGAAACTGAGCCAATCTCTGGTCCGGGAAGCAGGAGCTGGCTGGTGACACCGACATCGACGAGGTTGCAGCGGTGTTGCCACCTTGGCCGGCGGGGAGGAGGAGGTCAGCCTACCCACCCCTCCCACCCCCACTTTTGACTAATAAGCGTGCACCTTGCGCACATTTCAACGCGAATCGCCGCCGTATGGCCGGCCTAGGGCATGGCACTGCACAGGTCGGCGCGGGGCTTCTCGTAAACACTGGAAGGGCGACCTCATAAACAGTTTCCTTATGACACACTCAGCAGCCCAGGGCCGATTCCCAAACATAACACTTCGGTTTAAAGTGTGGCCCACCACAACGGGGCTCATTGTGATGTTAGCCCGATCAAGCAAAGCCAGCTGGATATAGTTACTCGGTTCTTTTCAGTATTATTTCTCAAGTAATATTGCGACATGAATTGTTAATGAACCCGATTTCCAATAACGGTGCTACTCTGCCGATTTAAAAAAGACGAGCGGTATGACACGTCACACACGTTTTAGAGTTATCATTCATCTGCTTCTACGTTAGCGTTAACGTTTTTTTTTAAGTGCATAGGGAGTGGAAAGGGGGGGGGGAATTATTAAACTTTTATCCTGTTCCGCTTTTAACCAACATAGCACACTGCTTTGGCTTTGACGACACACACACACACACACACACACACACACACACACACACATGCGCACGCACGCACATGGCACGGTCGCAAAGCGTGCAGCTGTAAAATGGCCACGCACACACAGAGCGGAGGTGTACACGGCACACTCTACGGGCATCAAGTGCGCACAATATGTGTGTGCCGCCACGCAACCGGTGCAGGACAAAGGTGTCCTGCTTTGGGGGGCACCCGACGCGGCTCGCGCCTAGTGCGATTCCGCAGGGGATCGGCAAACGGTGATGGCGTGCGCCAGGCGTGTGCCAGGCGTGCGCCAGGCGTGTGCCAGGCGTGCGCCAGATCAGATGGCAGCAGCACGCGCATGGGGGCTGGGCACACACTCCGAATTGGAGCGCATAATAATGCCTTCAGTTGCCTATCTGCTACGCACATACTAGTGCATACTTTCCTCCGAACATCCCCAACGCACCCGCGCGTACGCAACGCGACGGCCGCGTGTAGTACCTCTGCAACACGCTGCTAGTGTGTGTGTGTGTGTGTGTGTGTGTGTGTGTGTGTGTAAATGTGTGTGTGTCTCTCTCTTCAGGACCTCACTGCTGCAAACCGCAGCGGCTGCAGAGTTAAGCAGAGCGACTGTCCCCGTTCGACCGCAGCGGCCAGCAGGCAGCTAGCCGTAGCAGGCAGCACAGACAGGCACCGGCCCGGCAGCTGCCGGGGAATGCTGATCTCGTTGCGCAAATACTACATCTACATGGTAGATCGACAAGCTCTTCTCACTCGATAGAAAATAGAATGTACGAATATGAGAGCGCTGTCGTTTCGAAACGCTCGCCAGGCTAGCCTCATTTACTTGCGTAGGCCCGCAGGCCCGTCGGCCTCCCCTTCCCCGCCCCGTGGAAGCCCAGGACGACGCCTGAGGGAAGGGCGCCCAAAGCCATAATACGATTTACTGCGAGGGAGGGGGCGGGGGCCGCTGCAGACAGCTCCCAAACGTGACATGTTGACCCGATTGTTTTATTTGAGCATGCGCCCTGCCCGGCGCCCCGCACGGCCCCTGCCTCCGGGCCGCCCCCGAGCCGCCTCTGGGGACGGCCCTGGGGGGCGGTAACTGCACGGCGGGCCCCGCAGCAGTTGCGAGGGTGTCGGATTCGCTACCGTTTGGCCTACATATGGCCGATACGACATATACCCCTCCAGCGGTGGGACTGCCATGCACGAACTGTCACAGGCACCACGGGCACCACGGGCACCACGGGCACCACACACAGAGCTCCGCAGCTCCGCAGAGCTCTGCGGGTGGGCAGGGCGCCAGGGACCAAGTCAATACACTCACGACGTGCTTTGCCAACATAAAGAGTCACATACACCCCAACCGAGTATATTTCAGTATTCGGGCAAAGTCAACAAGTAGAATCAGCAGCGGGGGAAAATTAAGAATATGGCTGCGAGGAATGGAGCTTGGAGATGTTATTTTGTGGTGACATTTCCTCCTGTGCCTGAACATATTCAGCTTAGGGAGCTTAGGTGGCTCATGCAATGGACGGCAGTGGTCGCAAACGCAGAACTTCTCAACGCTTTCAAAGCCCTGGAGACTGCAGCCCTGCGTAACGTTCTGAGGGCCCTGTGGCCCCAGTTGTAGCCGGGCCCGGCAGACGTAAGAGGGGCGAGCGGCGGCAGGGGTTACACCGGGTTATCCCAACTCACCTGACCACATGCGACCGCCCGGCTGCGGTTTGCGAGACAACAACAACTACTGCTGTTTTGTTGGACGTAAAGACCCCCCCCCCTCTTCTTCACCCTCTTCCTCCCCCTCTCAACTCCAAGTCACCTTCCCTGTCTATTTGCTGACCTCTCTGGGCCTCTTCTGCTTTCTGCGGCCGGGATGGGTGGGCCGCTCTGGGCTGCCAGCTTACCTGCAACATGACAAAAACCACACGCAACGTTAGCGATTACATGGCATACGCCAAACAACTACAGCCGACGAAAACTCGCTCGTCATCTACAAAATAATTTTTCTCCCCATCGCGACACTAAAAGGAAAAGGCAATATAGTACGAATGAAGGGAAAGCGAGGCGCACCGAACGGACGACACAACTACACAACTTTTGCGCGACATTTCGTTAAGTTTTTCGTAGCGCCGGGAAAAACTCTGACAATTATATAAATCGATGCGGACGGCGGCGTTATGGCCGGCCGCCGCCCCCTCCGCCTCCGCCGGAGTCTCTGTCAAGACGATGAGGGTCCCGAAGGCGGCCGGCGCCGAGGCAAACTCCGCCGCTGCTGCCGTTTTACGAGATTAGCCCGAGTAGGAAAATATTCGACGACCTTTTGTAGTAGTAGTACTCCGTGCGCTGGACGAAAAGTATCACTCTCAGAAAAATAAAATTGAACTGACGCAGAAAATCAAGATGACTAAAAAATGGTCGATTTTTCGACGAAATTTTAGTGGAAACGACGAAACGACTGATTTTTGGTTGAATCGACTAAAAATTCTAGTCATCTTGATTTTCATAGTCAATTCAATTTTTTTTTTCTGAAAGTGATCGTAAGTGCGAGCAGTGAGCCTCTCTGCGCTGCGGCGCTGTGGTGCTGCCGCACCGATCAGGGCGGCGGGGCGGCCATGCCAGCGGAAGCTTTACATCCCCGACTCGGGATGACGACCAAGTATCGGACACCAAAATGGAAGTGAGGGGAACGGGAGGCCAAAGAAATATCCTGGTAGACTTGGGCTCCCGGGGACCACTCGGGGACGCGCGCGGCCGATATTGGGAGCCGATGTGGTGAGCTCAATTACGTGATCAGGTCAGGGGAGGGGAGGGGGCGTCCCACGAGGACCGTCAACTTACAGAGAGCATGAGGCGACGACAAAAATACATATTACATTCAGTTTCGAATCACGCAGCCGTTTGAAAGGTCTGACTCTTGACTGGTAATGCTTCTAGTATCTTCCCTCCTCCTGGTGTTGTAATTACGACGCAAAGCAAACACACCTTCATTCTGACCTGATGGAATAATGTAATGATAAGTCAGCTCAGAGAAAACGTCGTAATGCACACACACATTAAGCGCTCTTTCCATTCATTCAGTCGTCGTTCACCCTGACAACCCGGAGCCCACAACCAAACAACGGTTTGGCGCAATATGATGGCGAGACGTTGGCGGTGCACACAATGGTTATCAGTCATAAAGCGCTTCCTCTTCATTTCCTTTCGCCTCTCCCTCTTGTGTGCGCGCGCGTGTGTGTGTTTGTAGCTCTCTCCGATTTTTCTGACTATGCATTCACATGTAGGTGTGTGCGTGTGTGAGTGAGGGTACACGCACTTTACCACAACTACTCCATCACGACACGTCATCCTTGTATTCCTGTATTATTTCTCGTCCACTTAACCACTCCCTCCTGTTGTCCGCCCCTTTGCATTAGACCCCCCCCCCCCGAAAGCCCATCTTTCATCCTCTTACCCTCACCTTTTACACACTACGATTCGTGATTCGTGCTTGCAAACCGTCAACGCACCCGACAGAAATTCCCTGAAAAACACAAAAGAAACGGAATACGGGCACAGAGGTGAATCAATTTAATCAATGATGCGGCTTTCTTCCATCGCTTCCCTACGAAAGTTTTCAAAGGAGATCCGTTATTTTTAGGCACGGAGTGAAACGGAGTTGCCTTATAGTTTCGTAGCGGATTGGACCTTTTTTTTTTCTTGGAAGCATAGCCCTATATGGCCCTCTGACAGAAGTTTTTCAAACTCTCCAGATTATCGAAGGGTATGTACTCGTACAAGACACGCTGGCGTGTTTTTACACTTCAAAAATATCACACACCGTTTAAAAACGAGTTTTAAAGTCGGCTTTCTCACTCCTTTCAATGGGGAAAGTAAGAGACAGAGCACCTCGTCAACAGGCACCACTAGTCCAAAATCGAAACGATCTAAAAAATCAAAAATCTGTCTAACAGAATTACGGACGATAGTCGTATTAAATAGTCTAGCGAGTTGTTACATTCAAAAAATATCATAGTAATCAGAAAAGCCACTTCAAACTTCAGCTTGCTCTCTCCATCCAATGGTGATAGCAAGAGACAGAGCTACTGTTACAACGCCTCTAGACGAGCTATGCTCGACTCGTCAGCAGGCTGCATCAGCAACCTCTGCCTGACTCAGTATCATTCTGTCCTTCTCCAGAGCACAGCCAAATCGGACGTCCTTCTTTTTTGTTGCGTAGCCTTTGCCGGGTACCCATTGTCGATGTGGCGAGCCGAGCCGAGGCAAGCCGAGGCCCCGCTAAAAGGGAGGCGACTCAAGAGTCAGGACCGTTTGGGACCAGTGGGGGGGACAACAGTGCGAGAGCCTTGCAGGAGGCTAGCGCTAGGCGGCCCGCGTATGAGAATGCAAGCGTTACACTGACCGCTACCTAGACGCCCTAGCTCTTCAACTACTCCCTCTCCCCCTCGAAGGAGATACAAACCACCCCGAACCACCCCAAAACTGAAACAAGGCTCAACCAAAATCCTCTTTCCATGAATTTAAAAAAAAAGAAAGCAAACAAAACCAGAACCAAAAATTAACTTAAGAGGGCGCTATACAGACGATGTGGACCCCGCTTGCAGGGTTCTCCAATTTCCAATCTGTAGGCCGCATTTTCGAAGATATCGCGACCGGGTTTACTTCTTAGTGCAGGGAAAGGTTTGTATTTGTTCGCTATAGAGAAAAAAACTTAAATTTTCACCTCAAAATATTAAATTTGGATGCATGAAAACCCTCATTTTTGCCCTCTTTTAACTGTCTATAACAGGCCGCATAGATCACTAACCTGAAATAACCTTCTATAGCGAACAAATTTGAACCTTTGTCTACAACATCCATTTATCGCGGATCTGATATCTTGAAAATTGTGGCCTACAGATTGGAAATCAGAGGACTATTTCACCAAATCTCCTCGAGGCCCGTCCGGGCATGGTCTGGGCCTCGAATGAGTTGCGTGGATGTGTGTGGGCCCCCGAAGATTCCGGCGCACTCCCTCGCCCGGCTACAGATGTCTATTGGGGTCTATTGTCCCAGGTCCGGAGCTCGGCGCACGGATGACAGGGGTCGCCTAATTTATGGCCTTCCTTTTCGGCGTGCAAATTAAAATTCGAGTATCTCCCAACGATTGCGCTTATTTTATTCGCGCTGAAATTCCAAGTTCAGTGATCTAAGAACGGAGTCTGTGCGACAATTCTGTGCCCGGATACAGGCGTTTCTTGGTTTTCCCGTTTTGTTGAGCGATGTAGCCGACATACTTTTTCCGGTCGAAATTGGGCTAGAGACGCCTTTCAAAGTTCTTTTCCGCCTTTCTGAAAACAACCGTGCTCATGGACAGACTCTAATATTCGTCAATCTTCAACACCACGTTGTCTTGACCATGTCAACAGTCCTTGCTCCTCCCATCCCACTCGCCGTCATCTGGTCCCTCGAAGCACTGCGGGAGGTAAAGACACCCGCCTGCCGGTGATGCATAGACAATAAACGACCCTTCGGAATGGGCGGTGTTTGAAGGTGTCTGGTAGGAGTACACCAAAAACTCAAATTGAAATTTAGTAAATTTGAGATGTTGTCCATTGTCTTAGTCGTTGTCTGGGACATGGAAAAAAATTTCGAACTGCGTCTCTAGTCCAATTTTGACCGATAAAAATGTGTCGGTTTGGGCCGGAGTGGCCGGAATCTCGCAGAGGAGACACAGGCGTCCTGCCTCCGGACGGCAGCCGCAGCAGCCACGGCAAACAAGGCAATGACCTCCCATTCATTTACTAACGCAGCGTGCAGTGCGACTTCCACTGCTCGTCGCCCCCATACACCCTCCAGACCCAGGCCTCCAAAACCTCCCGAACGTATGTCTTCTCCGTGCCGATCCGGGCTGGATGGAGCTGGTGGAACTTTTCGTCTGTATAGCGCCCTCTTAACTTCTATAACCACCCCGAAACCACCCCAAAACTGAAACAACGCTCAAGCAAAATCCTCATTCCATGAATTAAAAATAAAAGGCCAACAAAACTAAAAAGAACTAAATATAAACTTAACGTCTATTTTAACCAAACCCCCGTGAAACTCCGGGCCTACCAGTATCTCACACAGTGGGATAGTATTTTTCAAATTTGTATCATCGAAGAGTATCATCAAACAGAACGAGCTGATGCAATTTTTCCAAAGATGACATACACGTAAAATAATAAAAAAAAAACATGAAAATAGCCAACGCTGTCCAGGAAAGTGAGCGCTCGCTGCATGGTGCGGCCAGGGTCCTGCAGGGGTCCTGCTGGGGAGATGCGTGCCGGAACCACGGCAATCCGCTGCGGCCCTAACATTTCCCCCCTTCCCTTTCATTCTTCCCCGCCCTGCCAGCGTCCCATCGGGGCTCCAGCACGGTCATTGAAGGCGATGGTCGAATCTTATCAAACACCAGGATGAGAATCTTGACCCTCGCAAAATAGGGAGGGGAGAGAAGCGGCGCCAACATGTCAGCACCACCACAGGGCACGTAGGAGACGAGCACAGGGGAATATCTTTTCCCGATCCGAGCTATTTCAAGATTTATGGTGCGTGGAGGATTTATACTCGCTATGCGGTGAAAAGGTTGCGCAGACGCTCCCCCACAAGCCTTACACTTCGATTTACTTTCTCGGAGTAATTATTGGTCCACACTGGTATCGAAAGTGTCCCAGTTCCCCGTCTATTTCGACCCACTTTACGTAAGCAGCGAGCCTCGGAAGGTTGAGTCATCAGTTAGGTTGTGTTTGTGTGTCCGTTCGAAAGCCTCTCCCTTCACGAAACCGGCCGTCTCGGACATTGTCTCGCTCTGCGCGGGCAGAGCGAGATAGCGCGACACGGCGCGCGGTAGAGCGACAGAGAGGGGTAACACAAACTACCTGTCCGCCCCTACGAGGAATGCCAGCTGCGCGTATCATTTACCCACGAATCCTCCGCTAGGCAGCAGTGCCGCACTGCAGCGGCACATGCACAGCCTGGCCGGCGACACGGACTGGACGGACGGGACGGGCCTCACCGATGTTCTCCATCACCGATCGGAAAGTGGAGGCCGAGGCCGACCGCGCTGACCACGGAAGCCCATGGCAGCCCATGGCAGCCCATGGCAGCCCGCCTACGGGACACAGGCGGAGAACATGACGCACACACGGCCGCGAGTGTTCAACTCGGGCGTTTTTTTGATGAGTCACGACTGCATGTGAAAAGCTGTCCGCAATACAATTCAGAAAACAAAAATACGCATACATTGCGCAGTCCAGAAAGTACTTAGGGGGCGATTGCCTCGTTGACATAGTCTTGACGTAGGTCACCCGTGTCACAGCAGCGTTTCGTCGAGTGGGAAGAAAGACTTTTGAGGGAGGGGGGGAGGGACTGCAGAGAGGGAAAGTGGTGGTAAACGCAGCCCGAGAAACCCGCACCATGTCAGAGACAGATAGGGGTCCCGATAAGGGGGAGGGGTCCGGGGGCCTCACCTGGCCGACGCTGCCATTGCACCGCCACGCCCCGTGCAGCACAAGCAAAGCACGTATGACTGCAGCGTTGCAGTCCCCTGTCCGTGTCCAGGCCCCCGCCCATCCCTCTCCGTCCATCACGGCTGTATCGCGGCAGTGAGATCGAACGGGACGGGACGGGGTCCGGGTCCCACACACCGAGACACCTACTGCCGCAGCTACTGCCGCAGCCACTGCCGCAGCCACTGCCACAGCTACTGCCGCAGCTACTGCCGCAGCCACTGCCGCAGCCACTGCCACAGCCGAGGCACGGCCAAGGTCTTCCACACGCACCGCATGTGATGGATCAGGGCGTCTCTAACACCTTGTCGACCGCAGAGCTCACACAAAATTACACCCGTCATTTGGTGAAGAAGTTATCGGAAAGCATAGTAGGGATCTCCGTGTCGGACTGCAGAAACTTTCTTGGGGCAACGAATTTCACACCCATGATTTCGCGAGTGATTCTGCCATCGGATTCTGCGAGGCGAGGTACGTGTTGGCGCTACGAGAGTCGCGGGGCCCCGGGGAGGGAGCCCGGCAGCCCAAGATATCGTCGTCGTTCGCTTCCAGCCGGCGCCGCGTCGCGTCGCCAAAGTCAAAGCAGTACGATAGTGCATCGCTCATGCCGCCCCCACCTTCGTGAGGGTTTCAGACCACGTCGTCCACGCGAGCGGCAAAAGTTAGCAACGACAAGATTGCAGCCGGTGGAGAGATGAGAGCCGGGCTCCGTAACAAAAAAATTGCGGGGACAACAGAAAAACAAAGTTTCCCAAAGCGGACCTGGGAGAGGAGGGGAGCACGGGGTGCGCCCTTGTAACGGCCGCGTGCGGTTCGCCAGTAGCGTGGGTTCGGACACGGATCCCGATACCATAGGCGAACACCCCTGCGGCCTCCAGCCTCCCCCAAGTTCACAGATAAATAATGGTCATATAGGTTAGGGGTGAAGCACGGCCGTTCCAGCAATGGCAGCGGGAGGAAAAGTATACGGAAACACGTCGGATGTTTTATACAGGCAGCGGCACGGCACCCCGACCTATTGCCATTCTCTGGACGCCCACCCCCCGTCCCGTCCCCACCGTGCCGGTAGTCCAAACACACACGGCGGCGGCGGCGGAGGCGGCGGAGGCGGCGGAGGCGGCGGAGGCGGAGGCGGCGGAGGCGGTGGAGGCGGAGGCGGTGGAGGCGGCGGGCGGGGTTACACGGGAACACACTTTTGCCAAACGTCGCGACAACGGCTCACTCAAACACTTGCGAGGAGGCAGGCTGCCGGCTCTGGGGCGCTGCATGGGCGCTGCGCTGCTCACTTCCGGGTCCTCGGTCCGCCCGCGGCCCCCCGCGGCCCCCGCGGCCCCCGGCGGCCAGTGCGCTGTAATGGGGTCCCCCGTTCTCCGGATCTGCCGCATGCAGGGATAAGAGAATAGAATCCCCCGGCCAAAGTCGCTCGGAAGAAGCGAAACCACTACCGAAGAAAGCAGTATGCGATGCAGCCCGTCCCTCCCTGCCTTCGCTCCCCCGCCCCTTCCTGTCCAGAGGGCAAAGTTGCAGCGCGCGGCAAAAAAAAAGGAAACGGCACGGTTTTCGAGGAGGGAAAATGTCGAAGCGCTTCGCGTAGCATGGCGCGCGGGCTGGACAGAGGGGGGAGGGGCAGAAGGCCCTACACTCCACGATATTGAAAATTTGGCGCGGCGAGGCGAGCCGAGGCGCGGACAGTCTGAAGGGAAAAGGAGAGGGGGGGGGGGGGGAGCTCAGGCCGCGTTCGAACAGCCCCCCGTCCTGCCACCCGTCCCACTCGCTCCCCCGCGCGGGGCCTGAAACCAAAAAGAGGAGCGCCGTCCGAGGGGGACGGACGGGACGGGTCTCTCCAGCCCCAGATCGAGTAGGGCACCGTGGTGGCATCGGGGGGACTCGTCAGTGGCGTAGGAACCATCTCTGGGGAAATTGGCAGCGGCCCCCCGAGGAAGGAGGGTGGCAACATAAGGACCGAGAGGCCAAAGGGTCTGGCCGCCCCAGCAGCCTGCAGCCCCCTCTCGGCAAGGCCCTCGGCCCTCAGCCCTTCTGGACCAATCTACGCCACCGGACTGGATTTAGGAGCAGAGAGCTGCCATGGCTGGGTCCGGGCCGTATAGTAAAGGACCCACCCGCCCGCCCGGCCCCGCCTGGCCCGGGAGATGACCCAGTTGATAGGGGTTGGTGCCGCGGGGGCGCAGCGCTCTGCATCGCTGCTGCTGATCTGGCTGGGGTTGTTCTGCTTTAGGGTGCGCGGCGCGAGGGCGTATCACTGGCGCGCTAATCAGGGCCCACATGCCCCCCCCCCCCCCCCGCAGACCTGGCCGGGCTTTTGCAAACGGCTGCCGGCAAACTCTCCGCTAATGCACGGAGATACGAGTGGCTTGTGTGCGCAGCCCGGCGCAGAGCCCGGCGTAGCGCTGCCCGACTGACAGTGCGCCAACGCAGCAGGCGCAGCAGGGGCGCAGACGGAGCAGGAAACACTGGGCGTCACGTGACGGCGCACGGCCCCGGCACGGCCCCGGCACGGCCCCGGCACGGCACAGGTGCGCGCTCGGATATGTTTCTTGGCGTGGTCATTACCACCGGATATGTGTGGGGGCCCTTTACGCCCTCAATTCTGAATACTCTGCTCAGTCATATTTTGATGCTTAGGGGATTATTCTTGGCAACTCTTTCTTGTTGTATACATACCACATCCTTCCCGCATGGATTTCCCACATCCTTCTCGGCGCACGGGATACTCGGACGAAGCATTCAAGGCTCGCAGTAAAGATGACTTGCTTGGCAGAAAAATGAGAATCGCCCATCTTCCCGCGAGTATTTGAGCCTGGATTGAAGCATTCGGAATTGAGGGTGTAGCTGCAGCCCAGCCGCCAGGCACGTAGCTGGCCGGAGTTTTCGGAGGGGTTCAGGCCGCCCTTTTTGCCTACTTACAGGCGGGATGTCACGCTGGTTGCCTACCTGCCAGGCGGTGCCCTTCGGACACCGAGCTGTTTCGGGGGGGGGGGGGGTCATGACCCCCCTGAATCCCCCCCCCCCCACGGCTACGTGCCAGCCTGCCGCTGGCAACGCCACCGCAGCCCCCCAGGGCGCATGAGACAGGCCGCTTGGAGAACGCTCTCCAGCCGAGTCGTCCATAAATCGGTCCGACTTTGAGGTCAATTAATTTAAATAAGGCGGGTCGGTGGGAGGGCGGCGTGGCGGCCGGAGGGACCCGTCCGGCCGGCCGAGCCCTGCGGACGCCACGGCAGGGCCAGGGCCGGCAGGGCTACCCATCCATCACGCGCCAGTCACAACATTTCTTCCATTCCCGTTGCCTTCAATGAGGAAATGGCGTGGCCTGTTTGCATAACACTCGCGTCGCCGGAGGGCGGCACTGCCTGCTGCCGTGCGCCGCAGTACCGAAGACAGAAGGCGGGGGGGGGGGGGGTGCGAGGCGCCGTGCGGACACAGCCAGCAGGTGCGGAACAGCTCTGCACCACCAGCGGGAGGCCGCGCTCCGTCCGGCACACACGGCCGTAGTGAATTGGATTTGTGTGTGTGTGTGTGTGTGTGCTGCAGAGCGGCGGATTATTGGATAAGAGAGCGTCCATTATGCTCCCCTCCCCCGCCCCGATGAGGCCCCGAATCCTTTGCGCTGGACGATGGCGGCCGAAGGCGTAGCTTCCGCCCCGTTTCGTTATGGCTGCATTCATGATAACATCCCGTCCTCGGCGAGAGGGAGACAGAGAGGAAAGAGAGAGGTGAGAGGAGGAAAGAGAGAGAGAGAGAGAGAGAGAGAGAGAGAGAGAGAGAGAGAGAGAGAGAGAGAGAGAGAGAGAGAGAGAGAGAGAGAGAGAGAGAGAGAGAGAGAGAGAGAGAGAGAGAGAGAGAGAGAGAGAGAGAGAGAGAGAGAGAGAGGGGGGGGGGGGGTGAGGGGATCCTCGAGCCTGCTGGGCAGGCAACCACAACCTATGCGCGCACGCGTGTCTCGCGGGCTGGCATACCCCCGGTATCGCAGGCGCTATCGACTTCGTTTGCGGATTCGGGTGTAAGAGGAGCTGCGAGGCCCCCGCAGCAGTGCCCGCAGCGCCCGCAGCGCCCGCAGCGCCCTCTGGCCGGCTGGGTCGGGCGGCTGACCCGCGGCCTCGGCCAGACCGTCTCAGCGCCGCTGTAGCGCGGTGTGCATTTCATCCCGGCCGGCGCCCAGGTATCGCTTCCAAGGTCCTCGCGGAGCCCAGGTCCAGGTCCAGTCCGGTCCTTTATTCGCCTCCGCGGAGGTAAAACGAAACCCGGCGGGAGGTAAATGGGGGCAGTGAGTGGCGGCAGCAGCAGCAGCGCAGCCAGGCCACCACGTGCTATCGGGGCACTTCAAGAGACTCGAGCAAGTCGTCCTCACCGCCGGACAGGGACACGTCAGGCCACAGGCTGAACGGCCGCCTGCGTGCGGGACAAGGCCGCACCCGGCACCGCGCCCTTTTCGTGGGCCGCGAGAGGAAACGGCAGGCGGCCAAGGCCCCCGCCGTCCCCACCTGAGGCGATGGAGATCTGCGTAAGGACGACCTTCGGCAGCAGCCAGCCTGCGCACATGCTGGCCCCAACGGCCCCACGCACAATCGACGCGGATTCAGATTCAGATCGACGCGTTGGCGAACGCCAATTCAAATCCGAGTAGCTTGCGGGGGAACCTCCCGGGCCGAGTCGCGGACGACGCGGCGCGGAGGCGATGGTATCGGCGCCGACATGAGTAGACGAGACATTGGAGCCGGGCGAGGTGTCGATATCGGCGGGGGCGGCGGGGGCCGCGGGGGCCATGTATATGAGGGACCGCTAGTGCCGAATTAAACGGGAAGGTGTGTGTGGGGGGGGGGGGGGTCCTTCGCCTTTAATGTGACTTTGGGTGGGGCGGCCGGCGGGCAGCACAGCACTGTGGGCGGGGGGCAGGCCCGCGCCAGATACGGCCCGGCGATACGGCGTACAGCTCCAATGTGCCGCGAGTTCAAATCCCACCAGGGCCGTTTCTGCTTTTACTCCTCTCTTTCGCCCGCGCGCGGCGCGGAGTGGTGCACCGGCCGGCCGTGCAATGGCCATGCCGTGCCGGCGGCCGTCAGACCCGCCTGCAGCGGCGGCGGTGGCGGCGGCACTCGCTCGCTGCAGTGGCGGGTCCGGGTGCGCCAACGGATAGACTTGCGGGGCGAATTTCCCCAAAATGCTTGGGGACTGCGTGCCGAGCCCAGGTACTGTGTAACCAGTCGGGAGAGGCGGCCAAGTCCCACGTAAGTAGTACTCCAAGTACTACGTGTATGACGCGGACCGTCAAGGCCGCGGGCCCCGGCGCCCTGTGCCTGTGCGTCCCTCATTAAGACGAGATGGGAGGACGCCGATGCGGCCCGGTGAGAGCGCTGCTGCTGCCGCCCTGCCCAGGGCGCGCCCATCCATACAATGCCCGCTGATGAAACGGCCGCTGCAGCCGCCCTCCGGCCTCCGGCCTCCGGCCCTCCGGTAACCCTAATGGGAGCGCGCGATGGTCTGACGGCCGCCGCCGGCCGGTCGATCACCCCGAGAGCCGTCCCCGCCCGGCCCGGGACGGCAGATCGTCCTGTCCTCCGACGCGGAAGCGCCGTGCCGCCGGGCCGTGCCGGGAGCCTCAAGAGCCGCGCGGCCGGCCAGAGTCACCACCGCAGCTACACAGCCACCGGCGGCGGCCAAAACATCATCGAGCGGCCAAACAAACCCATCCGGGGCACCCGGGAGCTGCCGTCGGCCGACTGCTGTTCGCTTTGAGGAAGCTGTCGTCACGACCATGCAGCAATTGATCGGTTATTGACGAATCGATTGGCCGGCGAGGTCGCTGCGGCGCGCCTTGTACGGAGAGGCTAAACGGCCCCCAGCGGGCAGAGCGATCACGCAGCGCGACAAGGACGTGTGTACACTCCCGGCCAAATCACGACAATTAAGTCGGCTCGGCACACACACACACACACACACACACACCAGTCCCGACCCGGGTTCGAGTCCCGGCGGCCGCTCCGCTTCCTCCGCTCGGCGCCTCGCCTGCTGCCACGCTCCGCCGACCGCCGGCTCCTTTAGTGCAGGGCAATTTTCTAGGGCGTGATGGTGCCGGGCGATTAATTGGGCACATCTCGGCCCCACCGGACGCTATAACGCCTTCCCGGGCCGGCGCCCTGCTGCACCCCGCCGCTCCGCACCAGCGGCCCAAACCTCCATCCCATCCCGGGGTCAGCACGGGCAAAAACACCTGGGGGGGAAGTGCTGGGGACAGAACAGCCGGCCCAGCCCCCGTATGCCTACATCCGAAAAACTGGGAAGGCGATTTTCACTGACCCAACCGATCACACTCTGAAATACGGCCTAAAATGTGAAGCGGTCGGAAAATGGTATCCAATAGGGGAGAGAGGGAGAGAGAGAGAGAGAGAGAGAGAGAGAGAGAGAGAGAGAGAGAGAGAGAGAGAGAGAGAGAGAGAGAGACAGAGAGAGACAGACAGACAGACAGACAGACAGGCAGACAGACAGACAGACAGAGAGACAGAGAGAGTGAGAGAGAGCGCGAGAGCGAGCGAGAGAGCGAGACGGAAGATGAATGAGGGCCGCGGTGTGCGACGACGATGGCACTAAAAGGGGACGGCGGGTCAAAGGGGAGAGTCATAGAGAGAGAGAGAGAGAGAGAGAGAGAGAGAGAGAGAGAGAGAAGGAGAGACGGAGAGGGGGCGCGCCAAGCTGTTTCCGGGGTCCACCCACCTCGGCGCCGCGTCCTCCCTCGGCTACGCGGCAAAAAGCGGACCGCGCCCCGCCGCCGCCCGGCCGCCGCCCGGCTAGCCTAGGCCGCACATAGTGCGCTTCTAATTGCCATTCGATAGGCATTCGATAAGCCCACACAAGGCGGGGCCCGCCGAGCCCACAGAGCCCACGTCTCCACCGCACCGTCATCCGCGGGGCGGGCCGTGTGTGGAATACTATTTCGACATTCTCCGCAGTTTCCGTCCTGGGCAGCAGCAGCAGCAGCAGCATGGCGATGTCCGGGGCGGACGGTATAATCCTGATGGCGCGCATGCAGTGCCTCGCACGGTGAAGACATTTCGGCGACGGCTGCATCGGATGCCGTCGCCGCTCTTGTCACACACATACACAAACACGCGATGCGAGGAGGGAATTTCGCCGCTGCTCCGCCGCTTGTGCCAAGAATGCGTCGCGTTTGCGATGGCTCCTTTTCCCCTTCCAGCAACGCCGAGTGCAGTCGTGGAGCGGCGGGGCAGGGCCGACAGGGGGCGCTGCACTCCTGGGTCATTCATACCAGGCGTCCCTTCAGCCCGTTCCCATAGCTGTTGCTCATCTAGCTCGTAACCCGAACCCGCTCGGTGCCACGGCCCCTTACAGACGTGGGTAGGCAACCCGAACCCTTCCGTCCGTGCGGGAAGCCTACCTACGGAGCCACCGTTCGGACATTTCAAAAATTCTAGCGCGTTTCGCACGGAGTTGCCCCTGTTAACCGAACAACATGTGCTGCCATCTAGCGATATGAGGCGGCAACAATGGTGTTTATAAACGGCACTGGGCGTCGAGAAAAATAAAAGCGGAATACCCGTTGCAAAGGGCAGGTCGCTACGCTCGGGCTCAAAAACTTTTACATCCGCTGATCCCCTGCAGGTATCCGGGCCCCCGGGACCCCCCGGGAGCGGCAGGCAAACCACGCGGTGGGGGGCGGGTCCGGCGGGCTGCACGGAGGTCTGCTTGTGGGTCTTGCGGCTCACCCCGAGGGACCCCGAGGGCCCCCGGGATCGTCGTCGGGGTCCTCGCGAGACCGGCCCCCCCCCCCCCTCCCCTGCCGGCGTGGCTCGTTAAACGTTTCCTATTTGAGCACGCCGCCGTTCTGTCGCGTTACACCTCTGCGGTTTTGTCCCGTTGAACCCGCCCGGGCCGCAGAGCACTGCACAGCACTGCACAGCACAGCACAGCACTGCACAGCACTGCACAGCACTGCACTGCACAGCACTGCACAGCACTGCACAGCACTGCACTGCACTGCACAGCACTGCACAGCACAGCACTGCACTGCACTGCACAGCACTGCACAGCACTGCACTGCACTGCATCACTGCACTGCACAGCACTGCACAGCACATCACTGCACAGCACTGCACAGCACTGCAGCACTGCACAGCACTGCACAGCATTGCATTGCACAGCACTGCACAGCACTGCACAGCACTGCACAGCACTGCACTGCACTGCACTGCACTGCACAGCACTGCACTGCACAGCACTGCACACTGCACAGCACTGCACAGCACTGCACTGCACTGCACAGCACTGCACTGCACAGCCTGCTGCGGCTAGGCCGGCCGGGCGGCTCCTGTCATGTATAATTACAAATTGAAAGCCCCTCTACACAGCGCGCCGGTGTCGGTTATGAAAGGGGGAAATTTTGATCGCGCGCTGCAGACATCATCAGGTCCGCATTCGCAGGGAGATTACTTCAGCCAGATGTTGGTTTTAGCCGATGCATCCACATGATTCCGTGAGTAACTCTAGGCGTTGATAACCTTCCTGTCGCGGCGACATGGATGGCAGCGCGGCCCTGCGGCCTGTAGGCCTGCGTCCGTCATGGCGGCAAACCCCTCCTGGCAGCCGGTTTGGCCGGTGCAGGCCGGTGCGCCCGCCAAAGCCGGCCAGTTGCGTGGGTATTCGAACCCGGGTCTGTCCTTGATTAACATGTGCTGCACGTCTCGGAGTGCATGGCTGCGCCCCGGCCCGGCCCGGCCCCGGCCGCTGCCTGCCAAAAGGGCTGCCAACAAGTCATGATTCGACTGTCTGCAGCAGCGGAGCTCTTGACATGCCGGCGGCTCGGTATAAAGTATTCAAATTTTCTCATTTCATATCGTGATAGTTTCCCGCGCGGAATGAAAAGGGAAATGGCGGCGGCATGTATAGCGAACGGCTGGCGGTGGCAACGTTGTTGCAGAGGCCGGCCATCAGTTCAGACCACTCTCCCGTGCTGTAATCATAAAACAAAAATAAAAAAAAATTGGCACGTATTTAAATCGATTCGGTCATACCGAGAGTCGTCGCCCACCAGGCGATCGTAAAGTCAATGCCAATCGGCAGGGCTCGCGCAGCCGCCGCAGCCGCCGCAGCCGCCGCAGCCGCCGCAGCCGCCGCAGCAAAAGCGGCCGCGTACAGAAATCCGCCACTAAAGGCAAAAGCAATTACAAGGAGCTTGTCTGGGCGTCTATGCCTCGTTTGCATGCAAACGCGGCGCGTACGGTTTGATTGGACGGACAGCAGTCGGCTCTGCGGGCTCCGGCGCGGTGCCACATAATCCCGACATACATCATCGCGATGCACATGCACTTGGGCCGTGCCGCCTGCCGCCGTGCCGCGGCAAAACACACCAAACCAGGGGGCTTCTCCGCGCGCGTGTGTCGGGGGGGAAATGGTGGTACATGCCGGGGCGCGAGACTGTTGTAAAGTCAGCCTTCCCTTCCGCTGCTTCAGCCCCACGTCTGCCGGGTCGTCCCCGTCCACCCCTGCAGGACTAGTACCGACCCCATTCATCACGCCAGTTCGCCAATTTTTCCAACCCCTAGCGCCTGACAGCGGAACGTGTAAAACCTGCAGGAGCTTGTCCTGTCGTGTCCGCGCGCTGCCCACGTCCCACCGTCGTGCGGCATACACACACACACACACACACACACACACACACACACACACACACACACACACACACACACACACACACACACACAGGCGCGCGCGTTCAGGCGACATATGCCCCGTTGCAGCGGCTACCCCGACAGCGGCCCGTACGGCATGCAGCGGGTAGCCCGGGCTGGCACGCGCCGCCACGTGCCGCCACGCGCCGCCACGCGCCGCTCATTGTCGATTGAAGACACGCTCACACATCGCAGAGCGTCGTGTGTTCCGTTACGGCGGGACAACATTTCAATCGGCGGCGCTGCCAATACGGAACACAGAGCAGACCAAGAAGGCAGGCAGGCAGGCAGGCAGGCAGCACCAGCAAGGTGCCTTAATTGAATTCTATACTCTGGCAAAAGGCACAGGGGGGGGGGGGGCGTGAGCAATGGTCTGACGTGGTGCCGACAGGCGATTCGTCTTTGGGCCGGAGCGGGCTGGACGACGCGGGGCGGTCGGGCCGGGGCGGGAGAGCAGGCCGCGTGCCGAAGTGTCTAGGACAGGGCAGGTGACTCGACCGGCCTGGACTTCCCTTACTGCCCCTTTCCAGGAGACTCCAGTGCCTCGCACTTAATTTGCTCCTGGACAAAACGGTGCTCCGCACACACTAAATCCTTCTGTACAAATTTAAGCATTCGGAGTGCTTACGCACATCCTTATACACGTTTTTGTACGGAGTTACGCACATTTCTGTACGGAATTATTCACAAAACGTGTGCGTAAGCTTCTGTATGCTTAATTTGTGCGGAATTATGCACTAAAGTGTACACAAGGATTTACTGTGCATACGTGCAGTCTACTTGTCGGTCGCGAAATTGTGCAATGTAAAAACAAAGTTCGTTGGAAATTTTACACATTTGCAAATGGATAGGGAAATTTGCAGCACGAATTGTTAGGGACTTCCTCAAACTTTTCGTGAAAATTTAGAAACCTGCAAATATCACACTGCAGGAGATGGTCCTACTCGAGAACAATGACCATTAGTTAAAACCAAGTTTTCAAGTCTTCGGAAAATGTTGACGGTGTGCATATCGTGCCAGCTGAACTCCACGTCCCTAACAGGACTTGTGACTCAGACCGGGGCCCAGACAGCGCGCCTGGCAGTGAAAGGCCGTGATACCGATTCACTTTGCGGCGGAAATGTACACCTTTGACGAGGCATGGCAGCGGCAGGGCACCTCCATTGCTGCAGTCAGCGGAGCACGGCGGCACGCTGCGGCACGCTGCGGCACGCACGCTGCGGCACGCTGCGGCACGCTGCGGCACGCTGCGGCACGCTGCGGCACGCTGCGGCACGCTGCGGCACGCTGCGGCACGCTGCCACTCGTGCCCTTGGCTGCTGCGGCCGTCACGCTCAACCAATATAATTGCCGTTCGGTGTCCAGCGTGGCGTGGGCCGACCGCCGGGGCCTCCGGGCGCCTCGCAACGCCGTGCCCCGGGACAGGATTAATGACACACCGCGACATTCTCTAATTGAACGGCCAGGAAGAAGCGCCGGAGCGCCTCTCTCTCTCTCTCTCTCTCTCTCTCTCTCTCTCTCTCTCTCTCTCTCTCTCTCTCTCTCTCTCTCTCTCTCTCTCTCTCTCCCTCCCTCTCGCGGCGGCACGCGACACGCTGCGGGGCCGGGCCCACTCGCGCGTCGCGGCACGACGAGGCCAGACGGCTCGTGTCCCCAGAACAGGGGCGCCGGGAGCACGCCGACGCTGGGGGTCGCCGCGCGAGAGTCTGACGAGTACCTCCAGACCAGCGGGGATCCGAACGACGCCAGGGATCGGCGGGAGGCAGGCAGGCGCGGGAGACTGGCGGGAGTAGGTGGGGGGCAGGTGGGGCGGGGGGGCGGGGGAGCAGGGGGGGCAGGGGAGGGCAGGTGGGGCAGGCGGAGTCAGCGGGTGAGCGGCGGGGTGGCTGTACGCGAAAATTGTCCTGTTCCGAGCGCCGGAAAGAGGGAGACAGGACAGAGGTGCAGGTCCGCCCTTTCTCCTCCCGATGCCGAGGCCCGAGGCCCGAGGCCCGCCCGCTTCCTGTCTGTTTGCCCGGCTCTCATGTCACGGTCGTAAGAAGCCGTCCGGCCGGGACGGGAGCCCTTGTGCCTCGGACAATTGGACCTCTCTTACGTATTCCCGCACGCAAGTCCATCCCATATCCGGCGGGGCCGTCGTAAAGGCAGAGTGCAGCCGCGACTACTTCTAAAGAGGAGCGCTTCGGAGCGTTCTGCCCGCCCTCCCACATAGGCGGTGCGCAGGACTCCCTCATTTCTATTATTCCCCCGAGCGATGCCAACGTTTCTTCGGCAGTGCGCGGACAAGAAAGACGGCCCCTCCTAACTACGGCGGCAGCCCGGACGGAGAAGCAGCCCTGGGCGCCGCCAGAGCTGGCTGCAGGGGGTGCAGGGCTGCCCGTGCCGGTGCCATACCGTACCATACCATACGGTGTGCGCAGGGCGCAAGGCGCGGGGCGGTCGTTCCAAGGAAAAGCGATCCGCCGCCTGCTGATGTATCTTCGCGTAATTCCCGCAGACATTTATTGGCCGGGGAGCAGCGGGCGCGGGTCTCACCAGCGCCTCACCAGTGCCTCACCAGCGCCTCACCAGCGCCTCACCAGCGCCTCACCAGCGCCTCACCAACGCCTCACCAGCATCTCACCGGCGCCGCACCAGAGCGTCCCGTACCGCGCGGCTCCCCTCAAAATTTTCTGAATCAAACAGAACGCTGGTTAATTCGTCGTTCCGTAAGAAGTGGAGGACAGTGTCGAGAATGTTGCCCCCACCCCTCAGCTTCTCTCCCCTCCAGTTCTTCCTGGATGCGATGAGCGAGGGCACTTTTGTGGGAGCATCAATCTGAAGACAGCCGGGCAATGGGGGCGGTGCAATCGCACTCAGCACCCGAATAATCCATCCATCTCTTCCAGCAATAAATGCCGACATCGCGGTGCTGCTGCGGCCGCGGTCTCTGGCGGCCTCCCTCCGCGGCCTCCCTCCGCGGCCTCCCCCCGCGGCCTCCCTCCGCGGCCTCCCTCCGCGGCCTCCCTCCGCGGCCTCCCTCCGCGGCCTCCCTCCGCGGCCTCCCTCCGCGGCCTCCCTCCGTGGCCTCCCTCCACGGCTCCGCATCCACCCCCAAGGGGTCACAGCAGCGGAGCAGAACGCTTGACCCTTGCCGTCGGCCGGCCGCGGTCAGCGTCGCTGCGCCGGAATAATGCAAACATTTTCTGGCGCGCAATCGAGGAGCTGCAAAAACAACGCGGCGAGAGAACCCCTCCCCTGCAGCCGCCTGCAGCCCCTGCTCCCGGCGGCCACGGGGGGAATGAATTCAGACACGCCGTACATGTGCGCGCATTTCGGCCAGCTTCCTCCCCAAAATCAAGCAGAGCAGAGCGAATATACATCCCGGCGGACAGCCGTGGCACAGAGGGCGGCGGGGCGGGGCGGGGCTGACCCGCTGCGCCGCCGGGGATCCATGATTATATTGTGGCACTCGTGACAAAATATTGTGTGCTGTGCTGTGCTGTGCTGGGCGGGGCGGGGCGGGGCGTGGAGCTCGGGGTGGTCGCGTACACAATGCATCTGCGCCGCCGGGCACACCACTACGTTGCTGCCGACACGAAATTGGCATTACTACTCCACTCCAGTTATATTCCATCGCCCGAATTCTGCCGATATCCGCATGTGGATCCAGCGCTGTTACATACCGCGGCTAGGCGGACGCCCAGCTGCGTGCCCAGCCCAGCCGCGCACGCGTCGCTCGGCGGCTCGCCAAAACTCCTTCACGCTTTCCAGCGCGCTAACTGGCCGCAATTAAATATGCTAATGTGGCCGATGCCTCGCCGATGGCGGACCGTGGCGGCCGCGCGGCGCTGCGGGGGGCGTTCATCGCCGCACTACATTCCCGATCGGGCCGTCGGCTTCGCAGTCGATTAGCGCCACCACTAGCGGCCCGGTGAAGGCGAAGGAGGTCCCCAGTCCGGTGAGGGCGGAGGCCGCTGCCCTGCGCGCCCCGCCCCGCCCCGCCCCGCCCCGCCCAGCCAGGTTCGACGCCCCTTCTATTTGACTTGACAGCCGGCAGCGCAGCGCGGCGTTCATTTAAGGGTCTCCAATCGCTCTCCTACTCGCGGAATGGTCACGCTTATTAGTCAAAAGTGGGGGTGGGAGGGGTGGGTAGGCTGACCTCTTCCTCCCAGCCGGCCAAGGTGGCAACACCGCTGCAACCTCGTCGATGTCGGTGTCACCAGCCAGCTCCTGCTTCCCGGACCAGAGATTGGCTCAGTTTCGCTCTTTTTCCGGATTTTTGGCAACTCCAAGTCGGCTCTAAAACCTCGTACGATCTCCATTCAAAAACGGAATCGCACTGCCCGGAGGCGGCGAAAAGGTTGGTGTGAGTTACAAATGTGAAAAATTTGAACGTCAGAAGTTGATTTCCTCCGGGTTTAAAAGGACGGACCGCGCCAAATCCGTCCTATTGTAATGTTTATTGGTCTCCGGTGCTCCGGCAGACGTCGCGCAGTGTTGCAGGGGTGGGAGTAGGGGGAGGGACGTCTTCCCCGCACCTCGCACCGCCTCACCCCGCCACGTGCGAGAGAGAAGGTGTAGCCTGTCCTTGTCTACTCATGCCTGGAACTCGAAACAGGCCCTTCTTTCGGCATACAAATCTCGAGTTCTAGTTGACATATGAACAAGCTAGAAGTCTCAGCTTGTAGAGGAAGGACAGGGCTATGTTGTGAATATAATTTCAATTTAGTAAGTACTCGTCTTACATGAGAAAAACTGCTCTATTATCGGGTCATTTTCAAGTGATTCCAGGAGCAAACCTGGAAATCGCAGGGACATGAAAAATATTTCACAACATAGTCAGAGTAAAGAACTATGATACTGCAAAGTTTCATCTCGATATCTATTCAAATTCTTGAGATTTGTATGCCGAAAAAGGGGAAAAAACGAAGGTTTGAACGTCTCTAGATCAAAAACTAGAAGGCTCAGAGGGCTCAGACACATATCACTAGAATCAGCGTGTTCTGAACTATCGATTTATGAAATAAAAAAAAGATCGATTGGAGACCCTTAATGCACGGCCCGCCATGACTGGACCGTCCTGCAAATAATAACACCTACTTGTTCGCCGTGACGAGATCACAATGGCTGCCGGTCGCTGCCGGTCCTCTGGGGCGGAGCGAAGGGGTGAAAGAAATAATAGGAGAAGAGAGAGAAATAGAGAGAGAGAGAGAGAGAGAGAGAGAGAGAGAGAGAGAGAGAGAGAGAGAGAGAGAGAGAGAGAGAGAGAGAGAGAGAGAGAGAGAGATGGGGGGGGGGGGGAAGCGAGCGGACGTGTGTTTGCTCATACGTGCAGTGCCGCCGCCGACGCGGCAACAAGCACACCGCACACCAGAAAGGTTCCTCCATCATCTTTGCGTGGCCACTTTTTCGCCACTTTTACACACGTGGACATCCATATAGTCCCGAAATGGAAATAAAGTGCGATCGTTGACCCTAAATTTTGTTGACGGGTGGTCGTAACCTACTGCAGCAAGCCCGCGGCTGATATCTGGCAGTGTTGGGGAAGGGGGGGGGGGGAGGCTTTGAAGCGGCCGCGCGTGCGTGTGTGCCGCACGATCACTCAATAGCCGATTATCCGTTTATTGAACCTCAATGCGAATGTGTACCTTATGGGACACGACACATGACACGGCACATACCCGCCCACGCCTTCCCGCACACACACACACACACACACACACACACACACACACACACACACGCACGTGCCACGACTGTTCGTATGGCCCTCGAAAAAAAAAAGTGTCGACCGGTTTCCGCAAAGCCTCTGATCCGCTGCGAATACTACATGTCCATATGCTGCTGCATGGGGATGCTACACCCACAGAAATGAATTAGTAATTGATACGAGCTTAGAAAATATTCAAAAATATATTCCTTGACCCATGACTACCCATGACTACTTCTTCATTTAACTTTAAGTTTGGCATTCAAGAAAATATTCTTGAATGCTTTTAGCCGAAGAATTTGTTTCTCTGGGTGTAGTACCACAGTACAAGAAGCACCTGCTCGATGGGACCGCCGCAAACTAAGCTTAAGAGGGCGCTATACAGACGATGTGGACCCCGCTTGCAGGGTTCTCCAATTTCCAATCTGTAGGCCGCATTTTTGAAGATATCGCGACCGGGTTTACTTCTTAGTGCAGGGAAAGGTTTGTATTTGTTCGCTATAGAGAAAAAAACTTAAATTTTCACCTCAAAATATTAAATTTGGATGCATGAAAACCCTCATTTTTGCCCTCTATTAACTGTTTATAACAGGCCGCATAGATCACTAACCTGAAATAACCTTCTATAGCGTACAAATTTGAACCTTTGTCTACAACATCCATTTATCGCGGATCTGATATCTTGAAAATTGTGGCCTACAGATTGGAAATCAGAGGACTATTTCACCAAATCTCCTCGAGGCCCGTCCGGGCATGGTCTGGGCCTCGAATGAGTTGCGTGGATGTGTGTGGGCCTCCGAAGATTCCGGCGCACTCCCTCGCCCGGCGACAGATGTCTATTGGGGTCTATTGTCCCAGGTCCGGAGCTCGGCGCACGGATGACAGGGGTCGCCTAATTTATGGCCTTCCTTTTCGGCGTGCAAATTAAAATTCGAGTATCTCCTAACGATTGCGCTTATTTTATTCGCGCTGAAATTCCGAGTTCAGTGATCTAAGAACGGAGTCTGTGCGACAATCTGTGCCCGGATACAGGCGTTTCTTGGTTTTCCCGTTTTGTTGAGCGATGTAGCCGACATACTTTTACCGGTCGAAATTGGGCTAGAGACGCCTTTCAAAGTTCTTTTCCGCCTTTCTGAAAACAACCGTGCTCATAGACAGACTCTCAAATTCGTCAATCTCGAACACCGCGTTGTCTTGACATGTGAACAGTCCTTGCTCCTCCCACTCCTCTCGCCGTCATCTGGTCCCTCGAAGCACTGCAGGAGGCAAAGACACACCCGCCTGCCGGTGATTCATAGACAATAAACGACCCTTCGGAATGGGCGCTGTTTGAAGGTGTCTGGTAGGAGTACACCAAAAACTCAAATTGAAATTTAGTAAATTTGAGATGTTGTCCATTGTCTTAGTCGTTGTCTGGGACATGGGAAAAAATTTCGAACTGCGTCTCTAGTCCAATTTTGACCGGTAAAAATGTGTCGGTTTGGGCCGGAGTGGCCGGAATCTCGCAGAGAAGACACAGGCGTCCTGCCTCCGGACGGCAGCCGCAGCAGCTACGGCAAACAAGGCAATGACCTCCCATTCATTTACTAACGCAGCGTGCAGTGCGACTTGCACTGCTCGTCGCCCCCATACACCCTCCAGACCCAGGCCTCCAAAACCTCCCGAACGTATGTCTTCTCCGTGCCGATCCGGGCTGGATGGAGCTGGTGGAACTTTTCGTCTGTATAGCGCCCTCTTAATTGAGCAAGACCTTCCCGGGGGCACACATGTGTGGCCGAGTGTGAAGGTGTGCGGCTGTGTCGGGCGGAGGAGGAGGGAGGGGGGACCGAAGGAGACCCTGCCCTGCGGACTAGTTGTCCCCAAACGGACCGGAAT
The DNA here is from genome assembly GCA_038380765.1 of Odontothrips loti. Classification (NCBI taxonomy): domain Eukaryota; kingdom Metazoa; phylum Arthropoda; class Insecta; order Thysanoptera; family Thripidae; genus Odontothrips; species Odontothrips loti. The sequence goes on along the minus strand of CM076244.1, from coordinate 6,813,523 downwards.
TTGTGTCTCTGTAGTCATTATTACGGCTCAACGCTAATTCGCGGAGAGGAGGGTTTGCCGCCGGCGCTGCTGCCACTGCTGCTGCTGCCGCCGCCAACGCTCGTCAACCCCTTGCAGTGTCGCGCGCTTTTGCTTTGGAGTGTACACGCACCAGAGGCTTTCCCTTCCTCTTGCGCGGCGACCGGCCAGGAATCGTTGAACCGTGCACACACAGCCGGGAGAAGAGTGGGGATATGCTGTCGCCGAAAATAATACTAGAAATAATAATAATAATAATAATTTAATTCTGAAAATGATATTCTAAAAGACAGCAAGCAACGGCATAGCGTACATGCAGCCGCGGCGGGTCGGCATGGCATCCCGCGACACCATAAGAAGCCCCGCCCCGCCAGCCCCAACCTCCGACCCGATTTGAAAACGACCTCATCCATTCATTGCGTCTCCGCCCGCGGCCCTCAATAAGAGACCGCGGAGAGGAGATTCATTAGGTGAAGGGAGGGGACCGGAGGGGACCGGAGGGGACGGGCCCCACCCCTTTAAGTTATTAGCATGCCCCACATTTTAATTGCAATTTCGCGGCCGATCGATGTCCGGGAATGGGGCCGGCCGCCGTGGTCCCCGAGGGGGTGGCACCGTCGGGCCCCGCCGGCCCCAAGGGGCGCAGAGGTGACGACGGCGACCATCCATCAACGCTTCTTAGCGCCGCTCGTGTCGCACCGCCCATGGCAGTATGACCCCCCTGCTGTCCCCACCGGCAGCCCCCGGCAGCCCCTGGCAGCCCCCGGCAGCCCCCGGCAGCCCCCGGCAGCCCCCGGCAGCCCCCGGCAGCCCCCGGCAGCCCCCGGCAGCCCCCGGCAGCCCCGGCAGCCCCCGGCGGCCCCGGCAGCCCCCGGCAGCCCCCGGCAGCCCCCGGCAGCCCCCGGCAGCCCCGGCAGCCCCCGGCAGCCCCCGGCAGCCCCGGCAGCCCCCGGCAGCCCCCGGCAGCCCCCGGCAGCCCCCGGCAGCCCCCGGCAGCCCCCGGCAGCCCCCGGCAGCCCCCGGCAGCCCCCGGCAGCCCCGGCAGCCCCCGGCAGCCTCCGGCGGCGGCAGCCCGCAGCAACGTATCCAGACACTTCGGAGGCTTCTGCAGGCGCTGCTGCCTGCCGATGCAGGCTGCTCTGCTCACCGACAGCCTCCGCAGCGGCCTCCAAGTCCGGTCCGGTCCGGTACGGATCCGCATGGGCCGGAACCGTCTCTTACCTGCAACAGAAAAAGAAAGTGTTGCCTTTAGATTACACGGCCCAGAGCACACGGCCGCCATCAGGGCACGGCGGCAGCGGCAGTGGTGGCTGCAGTGGCGCCCAGCCCAGCCCAGCACTGCCAGTGCCTCTTGCTTCACTCGGCCAGTCCCATCGTCCCACAAAGGCACTCAGCACAAGAGCGGCGCAGCGAGTCGCGGCGGACAGAGGCTGGAAGACAGAGGCAGCGGGGTGCTTTCCAGCGGTGTGAGCGAGCACAACGTGCACAACACGCTCGTCAGGACCGACGCCGAATTAGCTGATTTTCCAGGAGTCAGTTTATGGCAGCACATCGTGAACACACGAAATGTAAACGTACACATCAGTACATAACTCATGTACAGATTTACACCTACATAATTTACGTATACATATATGTGCATCGTTATGTACAGATTTCTGCATAGTGATGTACACATTTGCACTTTTACATTGTGTTTTCGGGGGGTGCCCGGCCCGGAGGTGGCCGGAGGTGGCCGCCGTGCATGTCTCGGCCCCCTCCTGACCCACACACAGACGGCGCGTGGGCGACGCGGCGGGGCCCGGCCCCCAGCCCGCGGATGACGGTGCAGACGAGCAGACGAAAGCATAAGCGTTCCGTTTAGTCCCCCCCCCCCCCCCCCCCGCCCACACGCTCGGTCATGCCCGCCCTGCGCCGCGTCGCTGCTAGAGATGCTCAATCTCGCGAGGCGTTGTTCCACATTACGAGGCGCTGCGAGTTGACGAGGATAGCGGCGCGCGGCGGGAGGGGGCGGACGACGTGGATGACGACCTGGCTGAGCAGGCCGGCCGAACAGGCCGAACCAGCAAAGTGGGATTCATTGGCGCAACAGGATGGGCGGAATTTGTCCACGAGAATGTCCGCGCGGGGAAGACGTCGCGTCGTCGGCAGAGGCCGCTGTAGTAATGCATTTCACGTGGAGCAGGTCGCATGGCAGTCCAAAACACGACGACCCCATAGGCAGGGAGTCGGGGGACCCCCTGCGGCGCTCCGAGGGCATTGCCCCCTCGGTGCATGTCATAAGTACCGAGGACACTGAGGGTCGGGCTGTGCCGGTGCTGCCAGCCAGCGCAGCGAGGCGCGCGCCAAATGAAGCGCTCCGGGAGCACACATGCGAGCCAAGAACCGGGGCCGGCGAGGGCCGCGGGGGGCGGCGGGGGCTCGCGGGGAGGACCCTTTCGTGAAGCGGCCGTATTTTTACGAACCAACTGTACACAAATTGCCTTGAATTTTCGCCGTAAATTTCGCAGCCGCCAGTCTGTTGAAGAGTTTTCACCTCCAGTTTCGTCATAGAGGGCACCACCGTCTTGTGACAGGGTAGGGTACCGGGA